>CALNHX010003757.1:0-142391 GCA_940337035.1 Agriotes lineatus | reverse complement strand
GTGTTTCTTCTTCTTGCTTAAAGTTTTATTTAAGCTTAGGATTTTAGTCTATTTTTTTTACATGTAAAATTTTTTGTTTAAACAACGATTTGTGCAGTATTTAATTTTATAAATTAATTTATTTTGGATTTAGAAATTGATAAGAGTTTTAATATAGTTTGTGCCAGCAATTGCGCTTATACAAACGATGCAATTAAAATTTATTGGTTAGTAATTAAATGTTTATTTTATGTAGAAATTTATTATTAAAATTTTTAGGTGAAATTTAAAATTTAATATAGGTTTATATATGTTTTTTGAGGTTATTATAATTTTCTTTTAGACTAGGATTAGATACCCTATTATTAAAATTGTAAAATGTTATTATGCCTAATTATTATTAGATTATTTACTCGAAAATTAAAGATTTTGGCGGTATTTTAGTCCATTCAGAGGAACCTGTCCTGTAAATGATAGCCCACGATTTACTTTACCTTTTTTCAGTTTGTATATCGTCGTGGTATGAGTATTTCACAAGAATTTATAATACTCAATAAGTATAATTATAGTTTATGTCAGATCAAGGTGCAGCTTATAAAAAAGAAGAGATGGGTTACAATAAAATTATTTTTGGTTTGCTTTTTAAATATTTGTTAATAAATTGGATTTAAATGTAATAATTTTTTAATTATTATTGTGATTATTGGCTCTAACATATGCACATTTTGCCCGTCCCTCTTGTTTAATATGAGATAAGTCGTAACATAGTAGATGTACTGGAAAGTGTATCTAGAAAGATCAAATTAAATCTTATTGGAAAGTTTTTTATTTACATTAAAAAGTTCATTGTGCAATCAATCTGATTGATTATTTATTAAATTATTTAGTTAATGTTTATGAAATTATTCTTTTTTTATTATTTAATTTCAAAAAAGATTTTTAATTATAGTTTACTAGTAAAGTGATTGAATTTTGAAATATTTATTTATATTTATGTAAGAAGAGTTAATTTCTTGTGCCTTGTGTATCAGGGTTGATTTAATAAAAGTTATTTATTTAATTTTCTCGAATTAAAAAGGGCTATTTTGATATTAATTTAATTTTTACATTTTTTTAATATTTCTATAGTAATGAAATGTTATTCGTTTCTTAATATATCTAGTTTTTTAAAAGAAAAGAATTAAATTCTATTATTATTTATTAAAAGTTAATTTTTAACTTTTAGGTTTTAATATTAAACATCTAAGGGGATGAGCTTTTAATTGTAACTTTAAAAATATTAATTTTTTAATCATTTGTATAATTATAATTGTTAATATTTAGAATAATTTTATATTTGATTTTTTGTTATTATCATTTATAATTGTTTTAGGTTTTATATTAAAATATAATTTTTAATTTTTATTTATTATGGATTATGATTAAATTAGTAAATTTGAATTGTTTAAATATTTCTTTTATAAAAGGGATTCGGCAAATTTTGGTTTTTCGCTTGTTTATTAAAAACATGCCCTTTTGATTATAATTTAAGGTCTGGTCTGCTCAATGAAAATTTAAATTTCCGCGGTATTCTGACCGTGCAAAGGTATCATAATAATTAGTTTTTTATTGAAAGCTGGAATGAATGATTGGACGAGAAAACAACTGTCTCTTTAAAAATTTTTGTTTAATTTAACTATTAAGTAAGAAGGCTTAAATGTTTATTAAAGACGAGAAGACCCTATAGAGTTTTATATTTATTTAGTAATAATTTATTTGGAATTTTTTTTTTTTATTTTTTTATTATTTGGTTGGGGTGACTAAAAGATTTATTAAACTCTTTTAATTTTATTATCATTGATTTGTGAATTGGTTATCTAGATTTCTTAAATTTAAGATAAATTATCTTAGGGATAACAACGTAATTTCTTTTTAGAGTTCTTATCAATAAAGAAGTTTGCGACCTCGATGTTGGATTAAAATTTATTTTTGGTGCAAAAGCTGAAATATTAAGTCTATTCGACTTTTAAAATTTTACATGATCTGAGTTTAAACCGGTGTGAGCCAGGTTGGTTTCGATCTTAATTGATTTATTACATTTCAGTACGAAAGGACCGGATTTTGGATATATTTTATTTTATTTTTAAATATTATTAGTTATTCGATTAGTGCAATTGATTTAGAATCTTTAAATGTAAATTTTTACAGGTAATATTTGTATGTTTTTAATGTTTTAATAATTTCATTAATATTGATTATTTTGGTTGTCTGTGTTTTAGTGGGGGTTGCTTTTTTAACTTTACTTGAACGTAAGGTTCTTGGTTATATCCAAATTCGTAAAGGACCCAATAAAGTTGGCTTTATGGGAATTCCTCAACCATTTAGAGATGCAATTAAGTTATTTAGAAGTGAGCAAGCTAATGCTATTATATCTAATTATTGATCTTATTATTTTTCTCCTGTTTTTAATCTTTTTCTTGCTTAGGTTTATGAGTTTGTGTACCTTTATTTCTTTTTTTTTGCAGTGACCATCCCTCTTCTAGCTTTGCGATAACAAAGCCTTTCGGCCTCGCTTAGAACGTGATTCGGAATTTTAAGTTTTAATGGCAGAATGTCAGTTGTACAATTGACAATTCAGTGACTTTAGTCCACTTGATAAAACCATACATACACAAAGCAAACAAACCGTGCGAAATATTTTTTTTGCACTCATGATTTCAAAATTCATATTTCCCGGTCATTCCCGATGCGCCGAAAATGACTTTTCCCGCACCGGGTGTTTTTACTTTCCCACAAAAACTATGGCAATTGTGTGTTCCAAGGGCGCTGTAAACGTCAACAAAAGCTAACAGGTGCTAGGATACGTATAAAAATTTAGTAATTTGTGCTGCCAACTCAGTAAAGTTGTAAAACACTAAATAATATTTTTTTAACTTTTTTAAATATTTTGAGTTATTCGTTACAAAAACATTGTACCTACCTCTTTCGGGAAGAATTTTCCCGAATTCGCACTACATGCAGCACTCCCTTCGGTCGTGCTGCAAACAAAGTGCTCATTCGGGAAAATTAACTTCCCGAACTTGTTAGGTAAATAACTATTATTTCATACTGCATCGTAAAACCCATGTTTAAGTTAATGATTTTAGTCCGGAAAATGAGGCTTTACGGTATCAGGTCCGGTAAAACATTTTACCGGACTCAAATGAAATAAACAGGTCCGATAAAACATTTTACCGGACTCAAATGAAATAAACAGGTCCGGTAAAACATTTTACCGGACTCAAATGAAATAAATCAATAATCAAACTATTTATTATTTTCAATTCAAATTTGTTTTGTAGTTTTAAGTAAAAATCTAATAATTGCAGTATGAAATAAAACGCATTACGACATACGTCCGGTAAACTTTTACAGTAGCTCGTCTCAACATTCCAGACTCGGCTCCTACGTCGCCTCGTCCCGAAACGTTTGGACTCGCTACTGTAAACTTGCGTTTACCGGACTTATAAAGTTAATTACTATTCCGCAATAGTACGTTGATTAACCACGGTGGCTCTGGCTCTGATGTTTCATATAAATGTAGAGAATGCTCTGGTAGGTGTAGCGTTCTTATTACTGCATCTGATCGAAATGCAGAGGACGTGTGTCTTGTCTGTTCTTCTCTATACCGAGTAAAAAACGTGGCATCTTTGAAAAGAGATAGAACAGGATGTCCAGCACACATATGCAACCTGATTCGATAAGAAGCGATGATTTTTTCTGTTCTTAAGTTTAAAGGTAGCAAACCAGAATCTGCATAGAGACTCATAGTAGGACAGGTATGAAAAGCTCCTATGGCGTACCGAATACCTGGGTTATGTGCAACATCTAATGGTTTTAATCTGCTAGGCTTCGCGGAAGCATACGCCACGCACCCGTAATCGATTTTGGAAAGCACGAGGCTCTTGTGAAGAAGTAAAAGAGTATTTCTATCGGATCCCCAGCTGGTGTGAGCTAAACTTTTAAATATATTAAGCGTTCTCTTAACAGAAGAAACAAGTTGGTCGATATGCGCTTTCCAGGTGCTTATCTTGAAGAGAACAATGTCGTCTGCGTACGCACAATAGCATAAAGATGTGCTAATACCAGATAACACTGAGTTGGTGGCTACTAAAAACAGCGTGGCACTTAGTGGGGAGGCTTGAGGGGTTCCGTGCTTTAATGGGGAAGGGTCAGATATTGTGACACCGACTTTAACATTGATGACCCGATTTTTTAGAAATCGTTCTATGAATATGGGTAGATTACCTCGCAGTCCCCAGTCATAAAGTTGACGAAGTATATCACAATGTTGAACAGTGTTGAATGCGTTTTTTATGTCAATGAAGACAGCAGAAGCATGCAGGTTGTGCAGAAAACAGTTGTTAATCGCATTCTCTATGAACACTATTGCATCAGTAGTTGAATGGTTTTTCCTGAAACTAAACTGATATCGAGCCAGTAATCCTCACTGTTCTAGTAACCAACACAGTCTATAGTTGACCATTCTTTCAAGTAACTTGGCGATTCAACTCGTAAGTGCTATCGGCCTGTAATGTGAAGGTTCTGTTGAATGTTTTATTTTAGGGATTGGAATCACGATTGCCCTATGCCAAAGCTCAGGAAAGTTGCCGCCTTGCCATACAACATTTAGGGAGTCCAAAAGTTTGTTTTTCATTTCCTGAGGTAGATGTTTAATGAGGTCTATTGGAATTTCATCGGGACCTGGAGTATTGCTCTTGGATTTAGTTATTGCATATTCCAGTTCCTCTATAGTAAATGAGCAATTGTACGGTAGAACATCAAAAGTGTCAAATGCAATGTCAAGGGTGTCAGTGTTCCCGCAATATCTTCATTGCATGAGCGTGTAAAATTTTGTGCTATGGCGTTAGCAATGTCCCTCTTATTAGATATTATTCTATCGTCTATAGAGAGAAATGGAATTGCAGTAGATTTGGCATGTCCTTTCATGGACCTAATTCTCCTCCAAACTTCTGCTGAGGGCGTATCTTTATTAAGAGATGATACATAGCTTTGCCATGAATTCCTTTTAGCGGCCAGGATTGCTCTACGACATACAGCTCTTCTTTGTTTAAAGGCAATTAAGTTTTCCTGTGTAGGTTGACGTTTAAACTTATGTAATGCTCTCTTCTTTTCTCTTACTGCAATTTTTACCTTGTCGCACCACCACGGAACAGGAATTTTTTTTGGAATACCAGCGCTGCGTTTTGGAATACATAAATCAGCAACAGAACCAATCAACCTAATAATTTCGTCAACCGTAGTGTAACGATCGTTTTGACAAAAGGACGTTAATAATGATTTAAATATGTCCCAGTCCGCTCTATGTATCAACCATTTTTCAGGTAAATATGAGATATTTTGTTGCAAGTTTACAAAAGTTATTAGGATAGGAAAATGGTCACTATGATGAAGGTCAGATTCGACAAACCATGTTATTGAAGAAATTAAAGACGTTGAGCATATTGAGAGGTCTATTGCTGAGAAGGTACCAAATCTGGAAGAGAAATGGGTGGGCGACCCGGTATTTAATAAACAAATGTCATCGCTTTCTAGTAGCTGTTCAATACGTCGGCCTGCCTGATTGATTATGCGCATTAAAGTCTCCCAATAGTATAAAGGGGTGTGGGAGCTGTATAATTAACTTGGTGAGATCAACAAATAGTTAGCTGAATAGGGTATTTTATCTCCACGGCCACGACTTGTAGGTTGGAATTAATGTTAAGTTGTGAAACAAAACAGTCGTTCTTGGTAAGAATAGCTACACCACCATGAGCTATCAAGCCATCGTCAGCATCCTTTCTGAATATTTTGTAATTTTTTAAAGGCAGCGTTACGTGATTCAACAAATCTTGTTTCCTGAATGCATTGACAGAAAGGGAGGTATTGGTTATGAGTAGTTAAAGTTCCGGTAGTTTGTCATAGAAACTGTTACAGTTCCATTGCATAATATTTGGAGGAGGAACGTTATGTTGTCTAGGCAGCTGACTATTAGTCGATGTGTTGTCATTATGTGACTGTAAGTAGTGTGCAACGATATCATTAGTAGTAAAGTTGTTTGTATTATCCATAAGAAATATGTATAAAATATATATGTATATTTAAAAATTAATTAAATAAATCGACTAGAATGTATCACATAATGTATCACAGATTAAAATTAGTTTTATAAATAATTACTTTTTCTTACGTCTAGTTGAACCTTTGGGGCGACCTGGTTTCCTCTTGATGATTTCTGCTAGAACCATCTGGTCTATTGATTCTAAGCTGGAATTTATCGGGAGGTTTTCAGATAGTGACTTGCTTCGTTTTCTTTTCTCATTTGAGGCGTCAGTGTCCATAGTTACTATCTGGGATTGTGTGTTACTTTGTAGGTTTCCGTTTAACGACTCAATTCCGGATGTTGCAGGTGTTCCTACTTGAGATTCTGGAGACTTAAGTGGCGTAATTCTACTCTTATTGGCTGGTTTCAGCGTTGAGAAAGAAGAACTATTGGGGTTATTAAAGTTGAGTTGTGATTGTATGTTCGATAATACTATTTTTGCAATTTCAGGTACTTATTCCTTTACTATCGCTTTAATATCCACAGACGGTGTAGGAATTGTAGCAGCTTTGTGTGCGTACGAAACTGGGAGGTTCGGTTTGTTACCTAGAACCTTGCGCCTAGCTTTAGCAAAGGAAATTTTCTCCGTGACCTTTAATCTCTGAATTGCCATTTCTTCTTTAAATCGAGGGCAGTTACTAGATCTCGCTGAGTGTGGTCCTGCGCAATTTACACACTGATTCGGTTCTTTGCAGTCCCCTTCGTGAGGAGGTTGGCCGCAACTGCATATTCGGGGTTTAGTACATCTGATAGATGTGTGTCCAAAGCCTGACACGAAAAACAGCGGAGCGGGGCAGGGATATAGGCACGAACAGGCAAAGAGTAGAAGCCTGCTTTGACTCTTTCCGGAAGTGAAACTGTATCGAAGGTGAGTATTACAGAGGCAGTTGCTTCGTCCTTTCCGTTTCTTCGGGTATTCATCCTCTTGACTTCTAATACTGATTGATCCTTTAAATTTTCTTTAATTTCTTCTTCGCTACAATTCAGCAGGTCTCTACAAGTGATGACGCCTTTGGTGAAATTCAGAGAAATATGTGGCGTAACGACTACTTCCATGTCATGAAATTTGGACATTTTTATTAGCTTCTCGGCTTGAACATCAGTATTTGTCTCTACCAATAAGCCGTCCCTAATTTTCCTAACATTTTTTACTTTACCAATAACATTCACTAGTACCTTTATCAAAGTTGCCCTCAGTCCTTTTCACAACCAGAAAACGAGGGCCTGATTGCAACGATTTCTGGCTTGTCTTATCATTTTTTTTTTAGTTGAGGTGCTTGTGGAACTACGAATTCCGCGGCACATATAGCAGGCTTGCTAGAGCCCGGTTTATAAATCAAATCACCTGAAGGTGATATGCAAGCAATGCCGTTGGCATTACCGGGTCGTGTGGCTACAATCTGATGGGGGTCGCCACTGCTCCCACCATCTTTGGGCCAGTCCTCAGGATGGCTCCGAACGGGGTCCGGCCCAGACCCCGTACCGCCCTTGCAATCTTCAATCAAAGAACTATTCATAGTTGTGTGAATACAATACAGGGTGAAAAGCAAACCACCAACAACGAAGCCCCGTCGGATCGCTATTAGAAAAATCACGATCGCGTTGAGGTGGGGGCTAATATGAAACCAAAAGTGCCCTTCAACTGGAGTTTCCACTAATGACTTCTATCCCTCCGCCATTCATCCCCTCGGCGTGGCTATCCACCTTGGGATTGGGGATTTTTTATCGAGGTTTACTCCTCTAGTCCTTTTAGTCGCCTTTTACGACAGGCAGGACTTACCGTGGTTGTATTCTAACCCCCATACCACTGGGGTAGGTAATAGATAATGTTAAAATATATAGTGAATTTATTATACAGAGAATAGTTTATTTAAAATATTAATTTTGGAGATTAATGATAAGAGTACTTCTTTTCTCTGAAGTTTTAAAATACTAAGCTTATTTTTTGTTTACAAGACCTATATTTTTATTAAATTATTAAAACAATGTCAATTTTTAATATAGTATTTCCTGTTTTTATGTATTTTGTTGGATTGGAAGTTTTTTGTTTTAAATGTAAACATTTACTTGTAATACTTGTTAGTCTTGAATTTATTGTTTTATCTTTATATTTTGGTCTTTATATTTGTATAATATTTTATAGTTATGAGTATTATTTTAGTATACTTTTTTTAACTATAAGAGTGTGTGAGGGTGTTTTGGGACTTTCTATTCTTGTTTCTATAATTCGGTTATATTAATTAATAATTTAGTTTCTTGAGGTTTAATAACTATTATTATACTTATATTGGTTTCTTTTTTTAGTGCTTGTTTATACTTTATATTTATATTCTTATAGTCAACATGGTAAGTTGTATTTAGGATCTTTTTCTTTAGGATTTGTACGGGAATATTTGTTGTTATTTCTTCATTGAATGCCATTAAATTTATTATTTATTGAGGGAGATTTTTTTATTTTTTATTCAGGTAATTTAATCTTAAAATTTCGATTTGTGGATTCGAATATGCAATTTAATTGTTCTGGGTAATTTTACCAATTTGTTTTGTTTACTTTGTTGTTTTGTTGTTTTTTAGTATTATATCATTTTTTTTAGAATTTATTTTATAATTGTTGATTATAGGTTAATATTGGAGTTTGAAATGTTAAGGTTAAATTCTAATTTAATTATTATATCAGTTCTTTTTGACTGAATATCTTTATTATTTATGAGTTTTGCTCTTTATATTTCTTCAGTAGTTATTTTTATAGTCATGAATATATGAAGGGAGATTTAAATATTAACCGGTTTATTTTACTTGTTTTTATATTTGTTGCTTCTATAATGTTTTTGATTATTAGTCCAAATTTAATTCGAATTTTATTAGGTTAAGATGGTTTAGGGTTAGTTTCTTATTGTTTATTACCAGAATGTTAAGTCTTATAATGCTGGTATATTAACTGCTCTTTTTAATCGTATTGGAGATGTAGCATTATTAATTTCTATTGATTAAATTATGGTAGTTGAAATTATATTTATTATTTAGATTTTATGAAAAATGATTTTAGTATAACTATTATTGGTTTATTAGTGGTTTTGGCTGCTTTAACTAAGAGAGCTCAAATTCTTTTTCTTCTTGGTTACCTGCTGCAATAGCAGCTCCTACACCTGTTTCTTCATTAGTTCATTTTTCTATTGTAGTAACTGCTGGGGTTTATTTATTAACTCGGTTTAATTTTGCTTTAGGGGATAATATTATATTATTTTTACTTTTTATTGCAAGGATGACTATGTTTATGGCTGGTTTAGGGGCTAATTATGAATTTAATTTAAAGAAAATTATTGCTTTATCTACTGTAAGACAACTTGGTTCGTTACCGGAAAGTTTACCGAATCTCAATTTATCGAACGCAATTGACCGAACTCAATTGATAGAAAATCAATTTATCGAAAACGCAATTTACCGAAACGCAATTTATCGAATCACAATTTATCGAATGGCAATTTATCGAATTCGAAATATGAAATGTTAAAATAAATACTACTGTAAAGCCTGTTAGCGTTACTCAGAAGAACACCACGTGGAGGTCGGCTTACTAATCTTCCTTTTTAATATATTTGCTTGTTTTTACATTCTCCAGATTTTTTAGTTTTAATTTGGAGTGGTAAGATGATTCGAATCTCAACGAGTAAGATTCGAGTACTGGTTCAGATTCAGATACCGTTACAGACCTAAAATTGCATTTTTTTCTCCGAACTGTATTATTCTGAAAATACTTAAATTGCAAGAATTCTTTCTTTTGTAAAATTCTTACGGTAATTATGGTTAATCGCAGTATAATTACTTACTAGGGGTAAGATCTAAGAATCTATTAGTGAAAGCGCATGCTTGCAAGAATTCTTTCTTTTGTAAAATTCTTACGGTAATTATCGTTAATCGCTGTATAATTACTTACTAGGAGTATAAATTTCTTGTCCCTTATGGAAGAATATTCATTTGCTATTTTTACATTCTGTGAAGTGCAACTCAAATTTGACACAATGCCTTTAGAATTTATAAATAGTGAAAAGGGCAAGAAAAAATTACATGTGGACGGACATTTATATTACCAAGATAAGAAAGCTGAGACGACAATTTATTGGAGATGTGAAAACTACAGAAAGAGAAAATGTGGGGCTCGTGTTATTACAATTGAAGATGAAGTGAGTAAAAAAAGTGGCAATCATAACCATACTGCAGACGCAGCGCATGTAGAAGTAAGTCAAGTTATGGATAACATCCGTAGCAGTGCTAAACTTACTCAGGACGCACCTCACTACATTGTGTCCAATGCTTCAGCAACAGTTAGTCAAGCAGCTGCAACCCAACTTTCAAGGGTAGACAATATAAAAAGGACAATACGAAATATCCGTCAAAAGCAGAATGGTGCTCCAGCGTTACCAACTGATCGCAGTACTATCGTTTTTCCCCAAGAATTTACGATCACCAAACGTGGGGAACCGTTTTTATTGTTTGATTCTGGTGCTGCACAAGATCGAATTGTAATATTTAGTACGAGGAACAACCTACAACTTTTGGCCGAGTCCCCGCATTGGTATGCCGACGGTACATTTAAAACAGTCCCACATCTTTTTCATCAGTTATATACTATTCATGGATTAAAGCAAAATAACGCCATACCTTTGTTATATGCGTTGCTACCTGACAAAACAGAAGGTACATATGCTCGATTATTAAGAGAAATAAAAGAATTGCAACCCCTTGTTGCACCATCAACTATAATGACAGATTTTGAACGTGCCATGGTTAATGCAATAACCAGTGAATTCTCTCACTCAACGCAGCGTGGTTGCTTTTTTCATTTTTGCCAATGTATCTATCGCCAAATCCAGTTACACGGTTAAAAGCAAGATATGAAACAGATGCAGATTTCGCGCTAACAGCGAGACTACTTTCTGCAATAGCATTTGTTCCTACCCAATATGTGATCGAAGCTTTTGAAACGTTATGTGACGATGATACTCTGCCACCAGAATTGCAACCTGTTGTGGATTACTTTGAGGATACGTGGATAGGACGTCCACATAAACGCCATCGTCGTGAACCACGATTTCCACACATTTTATGGAATTGTTTTGATGCAGTAGTTCAAGGATTGCCAAAAACCAACAATGCTGTAGAAGGTTGGCATCGAGGTTTTGAGCAACAAATTCTGCAGAACATCCAAATATCTGGAAATTTATTCAAGCAATCCAAAGGGAACAGGGACTTCACGAAATGCAAATAGAACAGTATGTAGCCGGACAACAAGCGACTAATAGTCGTAAAAAGTATAAAGACTGTGCTGAAAGAATAAAACGGCTGTCTGAAAATTTGATCGAAATAATATATCCAATTATCTGCGTGGTATTGCACATAATACCAGTTATTAAAATATTATAAATAAGTGTAAATATAACAATAATGTAATCATTTGTTAATTAAAATATTATAAATAACAAACATTAGAATAAAAAACACAAAAAACTTAAAAAATTTAGAAAAATAAAAAAATATTAGTACTTGCTAAAATATAATAGCTAATCTTA
Source organism: Agriotes lineatus (assembly GCA_940337035.1). Taxonomy (NCBI): domain Eukaryota; kingdom Metazoa; phylum Arthropoda; class Insecta; order Coleoptera; family Elateridae; genus Agriotes; species Agriotes lineatus. The sequence goes on along the minus strand of CALNHX010003757.1, from coordinate 130,724 downwards.
AATATAACTGTAAATCATTCGATAATGAAAATACTATAAACAACAAACAAAAAATTAAAATTAAAATACAAAAAAACTTAAAAATTTAGATAAATACAAAAAAATTTAAAAATAAAGCAAAATATAAAAAAGGGAGACTAGTAAGCCGACCTCCACGTGGTGTCTCCTGGGTAACGCTAACAGGCTTTACAGTAGTATATAAATATATATAATAGTAAAATTACTATTTCAGATTTATGATTCGATAAATTGCCATTCGATTAATTGTGATTCGATAAATTGCGTTTTCGATAAATTGATTTTCGATCAATTGAGTTCGGTCAATTGCGTTCGATAAATTGAGATTCGGTAAACTTTCCTAGACCTTAATAATAAGAATTTTGGCTTTAGGTGGATATAGTTTGGTTTATTTTCATTTATTAACTCATGCTTTGTTTAAGGCTTTATTATTTATATGTGCTGGTTGTTTAATTCATAATTTAGGTAATTGTCAAGATATTCGTTATACTTATAGGAGGTTTCAAATACCATTAACTTGTTATTTTTTAATATTTCAATTTTTCTTTGTGTGGATTACCTTTTTTATCGGGATTTTATTCAAAGGATCTTATTTTAGAAGTGTTGTCAATAAGATATTTAAATTTATTTATTTATTTTATTTTTATTTTTCTACAGGTTTAACTGTTTGTTATTCTGTTCGTTTAAGCTATTATACTTTATTTGGTGATGATAATTATTATAGTTTACATCATCTTAAGGATAGTGGATTAATTATATTAAAGGGTACATCTGGATTAATTTTTTTAGTTGTATTTGGTGGTAGAATACTGATTTGGGTTATATTTCCTACTCCTTATTTTATTTGTTTACCTGATTTAATGAAAATAATAGTTTTAGTTGTTATTGTGTTTGGAATAATTTTTGATTATGAGTTTTCTAAGTTTATATTAAATTATAATCTTGAGGCTATAAAGTTTATAACTTCTAGGTTGTTTTTTTTTTCTTCTATATGAAGTCTCCCCTTATTTATCTACTTTCGGAGTTAATTATTATCCAGTTTTATTAGGTGGTGTATATTATAAAAGTTTTGATCATGGTTGATCAGATTTTTTTGGAAAGCAAAATATTTATTTAAATATGAGTGCTGGCTCTTCGTTTTTTCATATTTTGTTTAATAATAATTTAAAAATTTATATTTCTTTACTTGTTGTTTGAATTGTTTATTTATTTATTTTTTTATACTTTAATAGCTTATTTAGAGAGCATGATATTGAAGATATTAAGAAGATTTTCAATCTTAAAGTACCTATTTATAAAAATTGACTTTTAATTTTACAATGAAAATGTAATGTTTTATTTTAAACTATATAAATTTAATAGAAATATTAACGGAGTTTCACTGCTAAAGATTAAAGTTAGAAGCTTTTTCTTATATCTTATATTTCTTTAATTGAAGAAATTATCTTATTGATATCATTAACAGTGATACACCTCTATTTTGGTTTCAATTACAATTTTAAATAAGGATGATTATTTTATCATCAAAGGGTTAGGTCAAAACTAACTACAATCATTGTTTCTTATTTAAGATAAGTTGATTATATTAATATTTTTTAAGTGCAAGTTAAATGTTTTTATTAAACTATTATCCTAATAAGCTCAATTTAGTGCACCTTGCTTTCATGCATGATATAATCCAATTAGAAGAATAAATAAAAATACTCTAATTACTGTTGAGAAGTTAATTAAATTTGAAATTTTTATTGTAATAATAAGAGGTAATAGTAAGGTGATTTCTACATCAAAGATTAGAAAAATTACTGCAATAAGAAAGAATTGAAGTGAAAAAGGGATTCGTGCTGATGATTTAGGGTCAAACCCATATTCAAATGGGGATCTCTTTTCTTGATCAATAATTTTTTTTGAGATGATATTTGCAATTATTATTACGACTATTATAATAATAAAAATTAATATTGAAATTGTTGTTATTATAAATATTATTTATACTAATTTTTAATTAGATTTTTTAATTGGAATTTAAAAATAATTTTTATACCTTATAAATATCGACCTCATCAATAGAGAGAAATATAAAGGAATAATCATACTACATCAACAAAGTGTCAATATCATGCAGCTGCTTTAAATCCGAAGTGATGGATAGGGGAGAAATGATTAAACACTTGTCGTAAAAAGCATACTGTTAAAAAGATTGTTCCAATAATTACATGTAATCCATGAAATCCTGTTGCTATGAAAAATGATGATCCGTAAACTGAATCTGCAATAGTAGATGGTGACTCGTAGTATTCGTATGCTTGAAGTATAGTAAAATAAATTCCTAATATGATTGTTAATGCTAATCTATAAACAGCTTGTTTGTAATCATTTTCTATTAATCTGTGATGTGCTCATGTTACAGTAATTCCTGATGAAATTAGGATTAAGGTGTTTAGTAAAGGAATTTGAATAGGATTAAATGTTTAAATTCCTTTTGGGGGTCAAATTATTCCTAATTCAATAGAGGGGGCTAATCTTCTGTGGAAGAATCCTCAGAAGAATGAGACAAAAAATAGGACTTCTGATGTAATAAATAACATTATTTCACATCGTAATCCCAGTGCAGCAACTGTTGTGTGGAGTCCTTGAAATGTTCCTTTTCGTGTGATATCACGTCATCATTGGTATATAATTAATAATGTATTAATAAATCCTAATAAAAATAAAGATACGTCATATATATGGAATCATTTAATTAATCCTATTATTATTGTTATTGCTCTAAATGCTCCTAGAATTGGTCATGGTCTAACGACTACTAAATGGAATGGGTGATTTTTATGTGAACTCATTAATTTACTTCTCTAGAGTATAATGTTCTTAAAATTGAAAATACATAGAATTGGATTACTGCTACAGCAGATTCTATGATTAATAGTAGTAGTTGTGTAATAATTAATAAGTTTATTATTGCCAATGATAACTTTGTTCCGGTGTTTCCAAGCAGAGTTAATAGTAGGTGCCCTGCAATTCTATTTGCAGTTAATCTAATAGCTAATGTTCCCGGTCGAATGACGTTTCTGATTGTTTCAAGACACACTATAAATGGTATAAGGACTGGGGGAGTTCCTTGTGGAACTAGATGAGCAAATATATGTATAGTATTATTAATTCATCCGTAAATTATAAATCTTACTCATAAAGGTAAGGCTAGGGATAGTGTTAGTACTAGATGTCTTGTTCTTAGAAAAATATATGGAAATAAAGATAAAAAATTATTAAATAAGATTATTGAAAATAATGAAATGAAAATAAGTGTTGATCCCTTTATTTTATTAATTTTAAGTAGAATTTTAAATTCATTGTGTAATGTTGATGTAATTTTTACTCATATGAAGTTAATTCGAGATGGGAGTAGTCAGAATATACTTGGAAGAAAAATTAGTCCTAATAGAGTTTTTGATCAATTTAGTGATAAATTAGTTTTTCTTGCTGGGTCAAAGGTCGAGAATAGATTTTTTATCATTTTCAGTTAATAGACTTTATTTTTGGTGTTCTTTTTGATTGCGTATTTCCGTATATGAAAGAGAAATAATTTAATGAATTTAAGATTAGGAATGTTACTACGAATAGAATAAATAAATTTAATCAGCTTAAAGGGGCTATTTGTGGAATCAAAAATTGTTAATTTTAATTAATTATTTTAACTTGACAAACTAATGTTATATTTTAACTAAATTTTTCATTAGAAGTAGTTGCCAATTTACTATAGAGTGGTTTAAGAGACCATTACTTGCTTTCAGTCATCTAATGAATAAGATTTAATTCAGTTAATAAACCTTTTTGGAGAAATTCTCTCGATTACGATTGGTATAAATCTATGGTTAGTTCTGCAAATTTCTGAACATTTTCCATAAAAAATTCCTGATCGATTTAAGACAAAAGTTTTTTGATTTAGTCGCCCAGGTGAGGCGTCAATTTTAACTCCTGCTGACGGGATTGTCCAGAAATGAATTACATCCGTTGAAGATACTATTATTCGAATTTGTGATTTGAAAGGTAGGAGAAGTCGATTATCAACATCTAGAAGACGAAAATTAAATGGCTTTATTTCATTTATTGGAATTATATAGGAATCAAAATCAATGGATTTAAAGTCTGATAATTCGGAAGATCAATATCATTGATGTCTAATTGATTTTGCTGATACTAGTGGACAATTGATTTCATCTAATAAATATAAAAGTTGTAAAGATGGTAGTGCAATAAAAATTAATGTGACTGCTGGGGCAATAGTCCAGATTAATTCAATTGTTTGTCCTTCTAGAAGAAAACTGTTAATATATTTATTTGTAAAGAGTGTTGCTTTAATATGTCTAACAATTAATGTAATTATTACTAGGATTATTATTGTATGATCATGGAAGAATGTTAATTGGTCTATTCGTGGTGAGGCTCTATCTTGAGCATTAATGTTTAGTCAGGTTGCCATGTTTATTCTAAAAAAATCTTTGCTTTATATATGAAGCTTAAATTCATTGCACTATTCTGCCATATTAGAATAAAATTAGTTTGTTAGTATTGGCAATTCAGAATATCTATGCTCAGCTGGCGGGTATTTTTGTAATCATTCAATTGATGATGATATTTGATTTGAAAATACATTTTTCTTAATGATGTTATTCTTTCTCATATAATGAAAATGAAGAATAGAATTCTAACTGTTGAGATTAATGATCCTACTGATGAAATTAGATTTCATGATAAGTAGGCATCAGGATAATATGAATATCGTCGTGGCATTCCTCTTAACCGTAAAAAGTGTTGAAGGAAGAATGTTATGTTTACTCCAATGAATATTGTAAAGAATTGTACCTTTAGTAACTTATTATTTAATGAAAATCCTGTGAATAAAGGAAATCAGTGGATTAATCCTCCTATAATGGCAAATACAGCACCTATTGATAGAACATAATGGAAATGGGCAACTACATAATAAGTATCATGTAGAATAATATCAATAGAGGAATTAGCTAATACAACTCCTGTTAATCCAATAACTTTGTTGTTTATTTATTACGTTATCTGTGAAATTATGTTTCGAAACAAAAAGCACGCTTATTATGATACGTGTCTTCCAGTAGTGTCAGTGTGTTCCGAATGTTTGACGTGTAAGTTCTACGTTCTTGTAGCACTTCTGTGGTGAGAAGGCAAAAGGGTATAAGTCAAAAATCATCATTTTGCAGGAACATCAAAGAACTATTTTGCTGGAGATTTGAGAACAACATCTAATTCTTTTCGCTGGTAATCAAAAGAATCAAGTCGATTTATCGACTACGGCTTGCTTTGCTATTGATTCTAAAACTATTTCTACTAGAAAATAAATAAATACGGAACTTATACCTTATCGCATTTCCTTTTATTTATTTTATGAAATAGCAAAAGGGTATAAGTTGACATATAGCTTTTTACAATTTCTTGGAATATGTATTTTCTGATAAATAATTACTATGACACAACAGCATATGTAGACATAAAGAATATGTGGTTTCGAGTTCGAATAATATGAGGTTATGTGTAAACTTACCGGTTAAGTTCTTGTTACAGCACATCTGCAAAACTTTGTACGCACGAGAGCGTGTGTCCATGTAGGCACTTATTCGTTAAACTACACTATAATAACTAATAATAACACTGGAAAACTGGACCGCTAAAACACGCTATTGCACCTGCATGGAAATGCACTCGTGGTATAAGTGTACATAAGTTATTTGTTTCCAACAAAAACTGAAAGTTATGAAATGGCAAAAGAGTATAAGTTAACATATGGTGTTCTAGCGTTGCAGATAACTTTACGAAAAGCTTTGACTCGGGGTATTAGTACACATGTATCTATTTGCCATTGACTAAATTTGTTTTTTATCAATTTTTAGTGAACTTTCAGGGAATAAGTTTACATATCCCATTTAGAGAACTTGCTGTAACAATGCGGTTATGGTATGTAGACTTATATCCTCTTGTACTTAGATGCCCGATATTACTCTGGACACGGGGCATCAATAAAATCAAAAATGAGATAAGTCGACTTATACCCTTATGCCTTTTTGCCACAGACTTGATATACGCACAAAATACATCATATTTTCAAAATTTTCCATTATAAGTTGAAGTAATAACACTCACACTACTGACAGGCACGTATGATGATAAGCCTGCCTTTTTTCGAAACATAATTTCACAGATAACGTGATAAACAAAACACAAAGTTATTGTGATCATAGCACTAGTGATTTCTGCCTGTAAAAAGAATAAGCTCAGTTTTCAAAATTTTGAAGAAGCTTCTATATCATGTAATACATCATTGCATTCAGAAAAAAATCCTCTCTTAAAAGGGGCAAAAAAATTGCACGGTACCAATTTAAAATTTTGAGGTTAGGTTAGATTACTAGAAATTTACACAAATAAAATTGGTTTTATTAAGTGCCAATAAAAGTATTTAAATTACCATGCAATTTGTTCAAATCGCATCTCAATATCTTAAGTAACAAAAAGGTTACGGCATATAAAAGAAATGAGGAAATTTTGCTTTTTTTAATTTTAGACAAGTGGACCATGACAAGTAAAATTTGAAGATGGATTCTTAATGAGCTCTCAAACCTGCACCTATTTTCTAATTTAACCATCTCTCTATCTCTTCAAATACAAAAGTTACCCATGTTGTCCCTACGAAATCCGGGCACCCTGTATATATATATTGTAATGGAACGGTAGCTTCACATTGGGCGACCATAAATATGGAATGGTGGCTTGACTTATTGTATTTTTACAAGCCCCACAGTTAGTTGCTTCATAATTATGCAAAAGCTTATAACGTTGAGACGCCTTTTATTTAATTATGAATATTACCTCTACTATTTTCTTTCAAATTGACTGATTTAATTTGAAATTTTATATATTATTCTGTTTACTAAATGTAATGCATTTGAGACTCTTAACAGGGGTGGTTCGTTAATCTAGTTGTCTGTTTTTTGATATTCTAATTTTATAATGACTTTTAATTATTGACTGCTACTAAATGTCAGTTTGACTTTTAACAACTATCAAACAATAATCAATCCAAAAATAACAAATATTATTTCTACTCACAAATCAATGACTCAATTTTACTAAAGTACTGTGTTATATTTATTTCACTCATTTAATTGTTTTTTAATTCAATATTCTTCTGCAGAACTAATTAAGACCAACCTGAATTCCTCTTATTTCCACTTATAGTCACCTCAAAACACTACTGCTCCCGACGTTCACAGCTCAGCTCATTAACAGACCAGCCTCAGCGCTCCTCTAACCGTGCAACAAACTCCAACCTGTTAAAACCCTAGCTGCTTGCAGATATGGTTCCGTTCCTTACACTCTTGTATGCTACTGTCAACCTAACAGCTTCCTGGTAAGTTTCCACTAACAGATAGTACCCAAACTAATCTTCTATTTTCCCCAGCTCCTACTTTGTAGTAATTAACCAAATAGAACAATCCAAATCAATCAGTTATATCAGCAACTCCTTTCAAATGATCGACTCGTCCTCCGTACAATCAGCAAATCCAGTAATTAACATAAATTATTCCTTGTATGTGTTAAATAATCTAATTCCATTTAAATATTATTATTTACTTCTTACTTGTTTCTAATTAAACCATATTCCATAATCTGTTCAATGACTGTATACTTGTATTATTTCATAATTATATTTTCACTTATTTTTACCTCGTAGATTTGTAATACCTTTTTATTTGTATTATACACAATTATTCTTACAAATAAAGGCAGAATTTCAAGTTTTTTATTAATTCAAAGGAAATTTTTCAAAATATTTCTACATACTTTTTGTTTATTATTTTTACTACCATTCAAACAAAATTACTTAATGCTAGTTACAATTATTACTACACTCTATTAAAATTAAATAATCTGATTTCTACCTACTACATTTCTATATTCTAATAGGAAGCATATTTGCCACATGTAACATTAGCTTAACTTCCACCAACATGATTGAATACTCAATTGCTATAATTTTCAAAATAAATTTTAAATTGTCTCAAATTTAACTTCCATTACTCAATTTCAGCTTAACAAACAATCTTATTCAAAACTTTTCTAAATTTGATTGTGTTAATCTACCAAATTTATTTATTTTAATTTTTATTTAATAACTGACCTTTGTGTAACATAATAATATATATTGCCATGTACCTTCAGGTATAGTTATATTAATATATCTTTGAATTATATTTTTAATGTTGTCAAATTTAAATTGCCCTATTTATGTTTTGAATATCAATAATTATAATTCGAGATAGCTCCTGAAAATCAGGGGTGGATTCCTTTATCTAGATTGCTTATTTCTGAAAATTAATGTTCTAATTTATTTAATATCATTCCCATAAGTCAAAATAACTTATGTCAACCAAATGTCAAAACAGATTTGAAATTCAAATGACAAATACCAGTTTGTTTCACTAGTACAAAACAATATTATAGACACAGTAAGTAATTCTTTGATAACTAATTCATTTTTATAGTCTTTTATTGATTTTTTCTAGTAATTACCTTTCAATTGGTCTCCACAACGTTCAGGATGCAAACCAACCTGCTCCTTTCTACCTACTGATCCAACCTCTCACGCACCTTCCCTCAATGAAAATACCCCTCTTACAGACAAGACTTCTCCAACTGTCCAGAATCAGCAACTCAAACATTCCCACAGCATGCATCCAACAGACCAAATCTGCAAACACCTACTTCCTTTACTGCCTCTGCCAACTTCCTGGAACGTGCCCCCTTAACTGATGATCTTCCTCTAGAACTCTCCCTTATCGTAATCCAATTTAATTAATGTCTGATGTTAATTGTAATTTTCCAATAAACTTGACTTTATATTCTTCTCCAGTTATTCACATTTGTGGATAAATCCTGCTTGCTATTAGTTTTAACCACATATCTGTACTCATCCTTAGTTTTATATCTTTTATTTTTCTTATATGTTTCAATTTTCTTATACCGGGTGCTGACTTGCCCGACGCACCACAGGAATTTGCATAGTAAATTCTTTATGTTCAATTATTTGCTCCCCTAATTATTTTAGAGCGAAAGTGTAAATACATTTTATGTAGAGAAAAAAATACTGCATCCATTCATACTAATATTTACAATTTTCTATTTTCCGAAATAGTATAAATCAATGAAAACGAAAATTCCATTTTCAAAAAATCCGTAGTGCCATGGAATTACCCAAACAAACAATATGAGTTGTTTGTTCGTTTGTCATTGCTGTTTGACGTTTATAATAATAATTCATAATTAATTTTGTTTTACTCTAGATGAGTATTTCAAAATATCGAAGAGCTGAAAACTGTACTCGAGCGAAGAGTGTTCAAATAACTCAGTATCAATTGGCAAATATTAAGCGAGAATTTTATTACATTTTGCTACAGCAACGAATGGTAGGTTATTTGAACATTTAATTTGATTTTCCCTTATTTTTGTGTGAAAATAAATAAAATGGTTTTCTATTATGCGTTGTATGGTTTTATAATAACCGGAAAATGCAAAAATCAACTGCAATGATAGACAAATGTTAAGTGCATTGCTTGTTTAGGTAATTCCATGGCATCACTGATTTTTGTAAAAATGCTAATTTGATTTTTTGCAGTTTTTCGGTTCCTGAAAATGGAAAACTGCTAGCAAAAGTATGAATGGATGCAGTATTTTTTTCTCTACAAAAAATGTGTTGACACTTTCGCTCTAAAATAACTAGGGGAGCAAATAATTGGACATAAAGAATTTACTATGCAAATTCTTATGGTGCGTCGCGCAAGTCAGCACCCGGTATACTTCACCACGCAAATTTTATGATTACCCCTTTATTATCCAATCAGTTTTATTAATAAAATAAGGTTTATTTTTAATATTTCTTAATCTCCAAATTATTTTCGTTACATTTTTCACAATTTGTTATTTCTAATAGTGGAAACAAAGTCCTTAACGATCACATTTTTTTACTTTCTACACTCTATCTTATATTAATTTGATTTACACCTACTAATTTTTAATCTATTACAATTATGTATTTGTCATTCATTTCAAACCTTAATCTTTAAAATATTACCACTTTTGAACCCATTTGCCTTTCAAATAGCCATACCCTACTCAATTACAAATTCCTCTTTTATTTTTTAAAATGTATAATACTTATTCACATTCCCATTCAAATCTAAATAGATCTTGGTTATTTTCAATCATTGTATTCCCTAAATCCTTTTCAAAACTGATTTTTAATCCCCCTGTGTATATCATAACAATATATTAAGTTCATAGGATAATAAAATTAACAACGCAAGCATGGTGTAAAGAATAGAAGGTGAAACATTTCCGGAGTTACGCAGTCGTTCAGAAAGCAGAGCGAAGATGTCAACCAATCCTCAATGGGTCTAATCAGAAAATTCATCATGGCCGCCATCATGGTGTAAGCATGGCCGCAATCGTATTGTTGCTGGCACTTATAACGTGGCTGAGGCTAAGCCTTATCAGGAGTTGTATAATGCTGGTTTAAGAGGAGGACGTTAATAAAGAGGTGCTTCGGCTAGCTCGAAGAGGGGCGTGGATCACGATCCAGCTTCAGCGTAATCGCGATGTTAATCAAATACAGCCAGGGCGCCAAGAACCTAAAATTGCCCAAAGCACAAAAGGAAGCAAACGCTATTGGTCCTAAATAGCGGATACAACCTCACCAACAAATCCAAAAAAAAACATAAAATAAACCCACTTACCTTATCGAACCTTACTGCAATGTTCCTACCCTAATAATCAACAAAATAAAATAACACAATAAAATCGAGTACCGAAGCTTTAATACTACCACAAGAATTAAACTAAAACACATGACTATACAAACACATTAAAATTTCCTCCAAACTGTATATATACATATATATCACAAGTCTAATTAAAAGCATCGCCATAGCTTAAAATCTCATGCAAGTGCAAAGTTAATAGTAAAGAGCTTCGGCGCTAAAATTTGATTTACGTTTGATTAAAATTACTTGACTCGAAATAGCACACCGGGCTCGTGCCAGCTAACAGGCGAGTATGAATTACTTGGCGCAAACAGCAGGCAGCGAAGAGGGCCCTAAATTGATGGCGTTTTGTAACGCCCACAAAACAAAGCTACTGGGATATTGCTCAATCTCGCCGCATCCGGAACCGAAGAGGCCTCGACAATGGGGGCCACGCTAATTGGTGCGCTCAACTGCAGCATTCGTGTATCGGCAAAGATAATGCAAAAGGGTTTTCGCTAGCAGGGCGCTCTTAAAATGAATTGTGTCAAATAAGTCCCATTTGCTATTTTCACAATTATGATCAGCGGCAGTACAAGAGGGATTTAGCGGCGTAAATCAAATGAAGGTCGTTTCATAAGCAAACTGCCGCAGCAAAGCAAAAGGCAAATTTAACCGCAAAAAGCAACTGAAGGTTGCATTGCAATTCATTAACAGTAGCGATACAAAAGGTAAGTTATTAGCGTAACGCAACTGAAGGTTGCGTTACAATTCATTAACAGTAGCGGCACAAAAAGGCTATCGAATAGCGCAAAGGCCCGATGTGGAATGTTATCGGCACCTCACAGATTGCACTGCAGTCAACAGCTGGGGCTTGAGGTCTCGCCGTGATCGCACTCGATCACGCCGCGGACAAGAAACATCTAACCTTGAACCGGAAACAGGGCTCTGCGGCAGCAATCTCGACTTCTCCACGTTGTGGACAGGCGGACGACGTCGCCTCCGAGAGCTCGCAGACAAGAGGCTTCGATGAATGCCAAAGCGGCAGCTGGATCAAAGACGAGTAGCGTCCATTGTCGAAGGATGCCAATAATTAGGCGATAACCGTATAAGGAAAAGGAAAGACCTGAAATGGAAGCTAAACGTCAGCCCATTGGCCATAGAAAGACTAGCAAAACCTACCTTAAGGATTTTTAACGGCCTGAAGTTTATTCTTCCGAACTATCATTCATTCCTGGTTCCCCAGAGAGGTGCGTGTAATACAATTAACACTAGAATCCAATCACGCACCGAATTATGTGCATTTTTCGGGATATTTCCACTTAACAAGTGTCACCAAATTTGGAGCCACGAAAAAAGCAACTTGAAGCTCGGAAGAGGATTTAGAAAATGCCCGTAATGGAAGCCGGAAACTTGCATTTAATGTACATGCGCCGAAAAAGCGCACACATTGCCATTTCGAAAGGTAAGAAATCCCAGATAGGCAACCTAGTAAGCACTTAGACGCGAGAAAAGTTGCCGGGCGTTTAATAAACAAATTGAAATGACTTAAAAGATATTCGAACCGTCACACACTGTCAGTCGATGTCAAAGTCGAGGTTAGCAGGTTGGGTTTTTCGTCAATCTGACACCAACTGACGCAAAACCTAACCTCGAATTTGACATAGACGGCGTCTTCAACAATACACTTCAGTACTACCATTCGTTCCTTTTGTGGGCCCATTCTTTATTGGTTGTATTTGAGGCTCCGTCCACAATGCATCCATTTTGCGTAACGTTACACCTTGTATTCTATGCACCATGAACGCAAGATGCAGACTTAAACGTTTTGTTTATAATTGCAAGTGTTTATGTGACAAGTGACACTCACAGGTAACACGACTCAAGAAAATTAATCCTGGTTGCAGGTGACATACGAAACGATTTTTTTTTAATCTAGTAAAATTTCGATAAGCAGCGGGAAAAATATAATAAGATAACTCGGAATGTATCGCCTATTAACATTTTCGGCAGGGAACAAGCCGCGGTTTTGCCGTGGCTTGTACTGGCCTGCGTCAAATGTTAATAGGTTCTTACATTCCTTGTTACTTAAATAGCTATTAATCAAATAAGCACTTTAATCATAACACACGTTTATTGTAATGCTATCACTGTTGTGCGCATGGAGTTTGTGAAAAAATGTACACGCATGTTTGTCGTTACTAAATTCAGCGTGTGATGACGCAGGGCTCATCTTTGGTGGTTTCTATAATATGTCTAGTATCATTGTATCAAAATTCATCCAAATTCATTCATAAGTAACAGAGATAGAAGCATGACCCTGGTTTCATTGTCACCCGGTATATCATTTTTTGATCAGAATAACATTTACTATCTACAAAATAAATGTGCGGGAAAAAACTCAGGACAAATATTGTGCTTATCCGCTGAATTTTGTAAAATTCTAAATTATTTTTCACTTTAAATCAACTTAATACATGTCATTATCACCTAGCAGTTTTGACGAAAACACCGATATTTTTAAAAAGTGATTTTTGTTTTCCAAATTTAAAATCTTCTAAACACATTCCTTAATAAGATTTTTTACCCATTAATTTTACCCTGAAATTAATTATGGCTTTCCGTGTCATATTACATTTATCATTATACCCTGAGCTTGTATTCAATAATTATATAAAAAGACATCTTTTAATGGGTTTTTTTCCCATTCATTCAACACTGAGGTTAATTCAGTTGTTTTCAGGCATCCAAGATGTCGTCTGATGGGCTAACACTTCCAGATCTAATTTAATGGTAATAACTTCAAAAAAGAATGGTTTACATACGTTTTATTAAAGTATATGCATAAGTTAACACAAAATATACATTAAAAGATTAGTGAAAGCATATTTGTATAAAATTAGAGAAGCTTTAGATAATGAATCATTCATCGGAAAGCTCGTTGTGATACTGTAATCACCAACTTCCGGCTTTAGCCCATATACAACATTTGTCAGTTGCTATAGCACAAGTTCCAAGGGGAGCAACAGCCACCACACAGTTGGCTTGGCAGACCGTTCCTATTAGAGGAATACCCAGCAGTCTGCAGGGTGCTGTAAAAATAATGTTAAATGTAAGTTTTATATAGAAAAACTATATCGGGTGGCCTTAATACTTATGTACATTTTTTAAACAGTGATAGTGCATATTAAATGCATCCAAAATACGCAAAATTACCTTATGCAAATGTGTATCGTTTTTGAAAAACACAATGAAGTTAACTTGTTGGAAAGCTGCTAGAATTTTTCAAATTTAGCAGGCAACCATTGAATTATAAAACGTCATTAATTGACATAAGGGCATTTTAACCGGACTTTAAAACGATATTGAAGTTGAAAATAGTAGTTTATGTAACTAGTCCTCAAAGCAAGGCTTTAGGGGACGAGTCGTAATGTTTCCGGACGAGGCGGAGCGAAGCGCAGCCGAGTCCGTAATATGAAGATGAGTCCTCTAAAGCCCTTTGAGGACGTGTTGCATACAACGTTTTTTTGTATTAGCTCTCCAAACATTATAATATGAAGTTGCAATTACCATTAACGCGGCATTATATTAGGAGCCCGCGCGAAAATGTATTTTTCGCTCCCCAAACTGGTTACTTTGGAAACTGTCTAGGATCCTCAAAATGGCTATTTAGAGGCCTTGTACTTAAAGTCGCCATGGCAACTAATGTTTGAGTCCGCTAAAATGTTGCCATGACGACTTTAAGTACAAGGCCTCTAAATGGCCATTTTGAGGATCCTAGACAGTTTCCAAAGTAACCAGTTTGGGGAGCGAATACAAAAAAGTATGTTTTGTTAAAAAGTATGATAACAAGAAATTCTTACTCCCAGTAAAATAAAATTCATTTTATGATGGTTTTCAAAAAGACGGCGTTAACATTACATTAATTCAAACATTAATTAAAGGAAGCCCCTTTGGTTTTTAATTATTATATTTATCCAACAGCTCCTAGTTTTAAGGCTATAATTGATCGATTTTAAACCCATAAAGTGGCTCACAACTCACACAGGTAAAAACCACAAGTAACTAGCGAGATAAACATCGTAAGTCACTCGCTAATGTATTGTTGAAGACATTCTCAGTCTATGTCAAATTCGAGGTTAGCAGGTTAGGTTTTGCGGTTTAGCTCGAACTTGACATAGACTGACAGTGCTACCTACAATACACTTCAGTACTGCCAAACGTATAACATGAATCAAGGGCGATTCTAATTATAAATGTATTTGATCTCTCGGTACTTTAGTTCACTCTCAAATAATTTGTCACTTCACAGCTGTCAATGCAAAGTTTATGGTTTATATTTATTGAGCTGTTGAATAACATTTTCTATTGCAAGCGTGTGTTATAAATAATTCACCCGAGAAAAAACCCCTTTCATTCTGGCGGCCTCGAGGGCTAAACTTTTCTCTCGTGAAACGAAAACAGTTTTAAAACGGCGTAGCCATGAAATTTATAAGTAAACAAAAATTATTAATTTTATAAATTTCCTGTTCTTACTGTATTTATTTTCTTTATTCAATGTCTAATCACATAATACCTATATGACTATTCAATGAAACAAACGATTTGCTAAAACTATTTTTTGCTAATTCTAGTAACAAGCAATATCTGCAGCAACAGAAAATAAAAATTTGGTTTATTCTAATAAAAACTAAATTGGTGTAAAATATTCAACAGTCATATCCCAAGTGCATTAAAATAGCCGATTAAATTTTGACGTTTTCTGTCAGAATGTTTTGCTAAGAAATTTGTCAACTAAATTTGCGAGATATATTTCTTCAGAGCAAAATATTCTGACAGAAAATCGTCAAAATTTATTTAGGCTAGTTTACATGCACGCGGGATGTTCGGCGTGATTATTTACTGAATAAATAGATAAAATTCAGTTGGTGAAGCACCTTTAATAATCATGTGAATACCCCTAAGAAGATATATATGCTCATATTTTTTGGACTGGTCAAGAATCATCTAATTTTGCATTTTTATTGGTAAATTTTTGACAGATGATAGGTGCATTGCATAGCCAATGAAATATCAACCATTTTTAAAATAATATATTTAACTAAAATTACTTACTGATTTGAGCCACTGACACAGTAACTAGTACTGTAAGCACTACGAAAATTGATAGTAATACTGCAGCCCTCATATTTTAGGAATGATAGATTATTTTTAAAACCGCGGCTTTTATGCCTACAAGCAATCTTAATCTTCAGATAAACATTAAAAGGATTGTTGATAATTAGTGACCTTTAAACGCTGCATTCTGGTCAGATAAGCTGTTAAAAAGTCATGAAATGAATTCTACAAAATACAGATATTTATGATATATACACTTTTTGTAAAGCCGTATATCAGATCAATATATTTTCAATATGCTTTCATTTTTTCCTCTACTTATTTCACAGTAACAATAAACAGTTGTTTTTTAGAGGATAAAAATACTGTAGCTGAATATAGTATTATTCAAAATTGTGTCTTTAACGAGGCTGGAAAAATCAAAAAGTCAAATCTATACACTAATCACTGATGTCTTGGTATTGTCCACACAGTATTCGAGGAAAATTTGAAAAATTAGCTGCCTAGCCAAGACAGAAATAATAGATACACTTCTTTTTTGGAATGCTTTGTGTCAATGCGCCATACTATGGGGTATTTACAGGTATTTTCAAAACTTTGTTTTGCAGTAATTGTTTGCTTTGAATATTAGTTCTTCTTGTATTGGCTCAGCTTACACAGACATACATACAGGGTCCGGCAACGAAGGGGAGGTGGAAGATATTTCTAAAACTATGAGAGTTACATGAATATTGTGTATATAAAAGTTGTAGATGCGAAGGTGGTGCACGTTAATAAAATAGTTTTGATTATACAGGGTGGCTCAAAAAAGTGTGGCGAATCAAACTTCCTTTTTTTAAATGGAATGCCCTACATTACGGAGTCTTAAAAGTTTTGCATTGAAAAAAATTTTTTTTAAATTGAAATTATGTAAAAAATTAGTCTTTAACCAAGCAGGGCTAAACCACCAAAAATAAAAATGTAAATAAATTTTTTTTACATTTTATAAGAGTCGTTTCACCTATCCGGGGGCACACTGTATATACACATGTCATGAGTTTAAGCTACCAAAATGTAGGGCATTCCATTAAAAAAAAAGTAAGTTTGCTTCGCCACAACTTTTTTAGTCACCCTGTATAATCAAAACTATTTTATCAAAGTGCACCATCTTCGTACCTAAAGTACATTTTTTTCTATAATAAATTTCAAGGTCAACTTTCTAGGGGGATAAGTTGCATTCCTGCAGGGTCCCTAGTTTTAATAATGTTGGTACATAGATTCTTAGTTCTTTTCTTCCACTAAAAAAATGATTGTCATTTTGACAGATATGTCATAATTTAATATCGCGTGCTTCATTTTTGCATTTAAAATATTTCTTGGTTTTCTTTTTTTATCCGATTTGATTGATGATGATGATGATTCCACGTTAAAAAAAGAAATTTGTCGAGAGTTCAAATTAAGAAACTTTGACATTCAAAATTGACACATAACCATAATTTTGAAAAAGTTCTACCAACACGAGGTATAAAAATTTCCTAGCGTTTTAATCACATATCTACCAACATTGTAACACTTTGACAGTTATTATAGAAAAAAAACGTACTTTACAACTTTTATATACACAATATTCATGTAACTCTCATAGTTTTAGAAATATCTTCCACCCGCGCTTCGTTGCCGAACCCTGCATAGTGCGGGAGAACGCAGTAACGATCTGTGAAGAATTATGCTGCAGTCTACCTTCAGCGACGTACTTTTATTAAGGTTGAGATGGCGTTGTGTAAGCTTTGCTTTGCTTTGCTTTGTACAAATTTGTTAGTTATACATATATTGTAACTTCTATGCTAACCGTTGGTCGAGGCTACAGTGCCTTGATAGAGACAGTGACGACAATAGGCACAATTTGCCACAAAATGGCGGCCAATGGCCTACTAACTTTAATAAATTGAACGTTTTTGAATGGTCATGGTTACACAACGTATAAATAATATGTTGTTGGCACTGTAAGTCTATGTCAAATTCGAGGTTATCAGGTTAGGTTTTGCGTCAGTTTTGACACAAACTGACGCAAAATCTAACCTGCTAACCTCGAATTTGACACAAACTGACGCAAAACCTAACCTGCTAACCTCGATTTGGTATAAACAAACAAAAGCATCAACAAATTTTGCCTCTTAATGGCGGCCGATTCGAGCGACTTATAAAAAAGAATACACTTTACTGTCGCCACTGTCTCATATAAAGTCACTGTAGTCGAGACATACGCCCAACTGTTTTATTGTCTCTGTGTTAGAATTCTAATGATTGTAGTGTCCATTTATTGAAAGAACTGGCTCAGTGTTAATGCATTTGAGTGTAAATACTTTCGCTTTACATTTCTGTATTTTATTGACAATTTCCAATAGAAAAGCTATTTCGAAATAGTATTCACCTATTACCTACCAAACACAAGGTCTCGACGCTCCGGCGTGACGGTAAACGAGGCAGGTGTGTACACCGTACATATATGCCTGTGCTCTCTGTTAAATCACATACGTAGATGCAGAGTGTTTATAACGTTATAAATAAGGGCTTCCTGTGGAGACGGGGTTGCCAGTCTTCAAGTTTCAGAGCAACAACATAATTTTGAATATTTTTTAAATTTTAGTATACGAGCTAAGAATCATATCATTTTGCCCAAGTAAATAAATCTCTCAAATTTGCATGTGTGCTATTTGAAATTCGTCCCAAATTTGGCTTTTCTGATATTGATCTTGTTGTTTTATAGTTTCACAATATTTCGTACACTATAACGTTATAATTGCAACTGTTTGGAATCTTTGCCACAGGAATTACCGAAATTAAGAAACAGCAATAAACAATTTGTTTCACTTCAACCAAAACATGCTATGGCGAATGAAATATTTTGATCATATGGGTGAAATTAAATGAATCTGTACATAAATTTTTTAGTTAGTGTTACCCAACTACCTTTTGTAATTCGTTATTGCTACAGCTGTTTAAAATACTGCTAAAAGCTCTTACAGTTACGATAAGAATATTGAGCAAAAAAATTTTCTTTTGTGCCTATAAAATCAGTTTCTCACAGAAATACCTGACAAATTATAATTGGGTCAAAAAATTATGTGATTCTGGGCTCGTAGGTAGCGTAATAAATATGAAACTCGAAATTTAGTTTCCTTGTTTGTTAACGTAACTACTTGGTTTTCGACTTTTATTTCATTTACTCAATCGCCTATTAATATTAATTCCACAAAAAATATATGTATATATATATATATATATATATATATATATATATATATATATATATATATAATCAACGTATTGGTTGTAGAGTTATTTATAATTTTTTTATTCTTTCCTCGCTATGGCACCCAAGAAAATAAACTATTTTTTTAAAGAACATGCAGTTTGCATAACTTAGAATGCTTAAAGGAGTCAAATTTGCCCACGTAATCCATTTTCTTCGTAAAACTCCTTTCTCCAGGAAACTCAATACTTATACGAAATATAATTTCACTCCGTTTATTTGCTGTAAACTGCTTCAAACGGTATCAAACCGCGGCATACCACCCTCCAGCAATAACGAAGTTACTGAACCAGCTGTAATATGCGTTTAGTGCTTGGTTATTTGTTCAAAATTGCACCTAAAATCACCTACAGCAATGCACAAAGATTTTACGAACGCACTAAGTAACTAGTCTATTCAAACATCGGTCAATTAAGTGCAATAATTGCTAACAAACGTCGAACTGCACTCTTCAGTCAACTCACACGCGACCAAAATAACACCTGCTATAATTGACGTTACAAGGTTGTGACGACAGAGCTAACTGGCCTTGTTTCAAGATGCGTTTATTAAATGTGGTTTGTAAGTCGTTTAACGCTTGGGCGTTTTTGTTTTGAGAAAATAATGGTATCAACTGCATACATGGTCATACTGGCGCTCACTTTAGGTATGTCGTATATAAATATTGCTATACACCTTACTGTGCTGTTTAGTTTACTTAATTTTATTAGCTCCGATAGATCTGAAACAAATCTTTAACTCCGGCTATTTGTTTCGTCATTTATTCATCTATTCCGGGCCAGCCTGTATATGTTCACTCGAGTTATGATTTGCTGTATTTCAAATGATATCAAACTTGCTTCGCGCGAGCTCTCTGATTTCGGTTTTCCCAAAATAATTCGTTATCATTATGCGCCAGCCGCAGCGGTCTTTTTCCGTCCGCGATTTCATTTAACTTTCGCTTTTGGTTGGAGCAACTCGTTTCAAGAAGGCATCTTGTGTGCTATATTGCACCCCAATTATTTAATTTTGTTTGTGGGCTGATGACTGAAATTAGGTATGTTTGCGCTACTTTGTTTGATATTCAAGTTTAGTAATTTCCCTTTTCTTATTAGCTCTTAAACTCCGTTTTTAAACGACTTCTTATTTGAGTCTCCTGATCGACGCCACGTTTGATGTCATAATTGACACCGTAATTAATAACTTGGACTAGCAACTCCTTTCTGGAATGTCATTTTGAGCTTGCCAGTTTGTAACAAGGAGCGTCCGTTCCATTATCAATTTCGGCCGAGAGGTCGGTGCTGCTGTTGGCATGGAACGCTAAGATAATCTTGGACCAATTCAGCGCCTGCATGCGACGTTTTTTTGTCACAATCCAGATTAGTCTTACTTCAACGTTTGTTGATAACCCCGTCCGCCCATGAACTGTTGGCTGAATCGATTTCAACGACGCTTCCCACAACTAACAAATTTACAATTTACAAATTTAATCTACGTTAAAACGTAATGTATTAATTGTTCACAAATCTACGCTTTACAAATTTAAAACGTAATGTATTAATTGTTCACAAATTTACGATTCACAAATTTAATTTATTACAAAATGCTCATTTGAATACTTATTAAGAATTTTTGTAAAAAGTGCCCTCGCGCCATTTCACTATCATTTCCGAGATAACGGTTAAAACATATGACAGTGGTAAGCTTACTCCTTCATTGAGTTGTGGTCACATTCAATCCAAGAGCTCAATAGAGGTTCATGTATTTTTTGCTGTGCGTGCTGCATTTTCAGCATTAGTAATATACTGTATTCAGACATTTTAATACTGTGACAATCAATTTAAGGACTTAATACCGATGTTGCAAGCAACTATTAATTGTTAATTAAATAAACTTAATTGTTTGCTATGATTTTATTTATTCCTCGAAATCTGTGATTTCTGGCGCCCTGTTTTTTAATTAAAAGAGCTTGCAGCAGTACAGCTTATGATAAGAATCTGCGACCCAAGGCCACCGAGATTGAGTTAGCTAGGTCATTGCGGTGAGTACAAACATTTCAGAGCTACCGTGGTGTATAAATGATAAGGGGGTTGATCTGCGATTATACTACCATTGATTATTATTAGTAATCGATCGCAGGTTGGCTTCTTTATTGTTTCACTGACGCCAAACGTGTGGGGCTCGATTTTGGTATCACATCAGCTGTGCAACCTGCAACTCTTTAATATTCTGACCAAACTATTTATTCAAAATAAATGTCAACGCACTTCGTGTTGATGAGTTACTTTATGAACTACTGTTCAGAGGCTTTGATAGGGACACGGTGGAAAGTATGAACGTCGACCAACGTCGTAGGACTTTGCGTGCTAAACTATTGTTAGAAAAGGCCGACCCTACGTTGCTTAGCGCTTATCAATTAGTAGCACCCTTTTATGTACAATTCGAACTTGATACTTGTAAAGGCAAACTAACTGAACTTTTGGTGTTAGTTACTGCTTTCTCTGGGGCACCTTCTGATTCAGAATTTGCTCGGCTTGATACGCGGCTGACGCATTTGTATTCACGACTAACCAGGCTACAACCCTCTTCTAAATTAGAGCAGGAGCATGCTACCCTTACTAATCAATGCTTAGATTTATTACAGTCACTTGGTAATGATCATGACGATTCGCAATTACAAGTAGATCCTTTGCCCTCAAATGTTGATGCTACTACCATTAATTTTGTCGATTCTGTTAATACAGTAGCTCCACCTAACTCTGACCCTATTGAACCTATGGCAGATAATATTGCTGACATCCCTAATATAATTGAAGCAGCTGGGTTAGCTTCATCTACATTCCAACGACCTAGGGTATCTTTTTCTGATGAGCACGTACATCCGTACCCTCCTTTTACACAACAGCCTAGTATCTCAGCTACTGCTAATTTGCGAACTGAATTAGACCACATTAATTACTCTACGACGTCTCTTCCTAGACATGTAGGTTTAGTTTCTGTACCGGTATGCAAATGGGGTTTATCATTTAATGGAGACACGACTACTATGGGGGTAAATTCTTTCCTACAACGTGTCGAAGAACTTAGAGTAGCGCGTAACATTTCGTACGACCAGTTATTTTCTAGTGCTGTTGACCTTTTCTCGGGTCGTGGGTTAGTATGGTACCGTGCTATGCATCACCGGGTTTCAAACTGGCACGAATTAGTAGCTAGGTTGCGATCTGATTTTTTGCCTACTGATTTTGATGAAGCATTATGGGACGAGATTAGGAAGCGCAAGCAGAGGGCCGATGAAAAACCCTCACTTTTTATTGCTGTGCTGCTTAATTTATTTGATCGTTTACAAATTAAACCATCTGAATCAATTCAACTTAAGCATATTAGGAAAAACTTGCAACCTTCTTACGCTACTCAATTATCTTTAACAGTAGTCCACGATATTGAACACCTTGCATTTCTGTGTAAAAAGCTGGAAGACGTTAAGATACAGAATACTAAATATCGCAATCCTGCTGCTGCTTCATCCTTGCAACTGGAACCTGACTTGGCTTACCAGCCTACTCCTAAAAAACCTGTGACACAGACCGCACAAATGACAATTTAACATCCTGGTCCTAGAACTAACCGTGCGAAAAGTACGACCACTTGTTGGAACTGCCGTAAATTAAGCCATACTTTCCATACTTGCTCAGCAGATACTAAGACTATTTTTTCTTATATTTGCGGACATGCAAATAGTTATTTTGCCACTTGTCCTAAATGCCATCCAAAAAACGCAAAGTAAAGGGTAGATATCACAGCCGATCTATTCCTTATCCCTATTATACTAAGGCTTATACTTTATCCTGGGAATCTTGGTTACGGACTGTGAATGAATTTTGCCGTATGACTTGTAATACTTCAGCCACCTTTACTAAACAACTTTCTGACAACCGTCCTTATTTAACCATTTATATTAATGGCGAACCTATTCGCGCTCTTTGCGATACAGGGGCCAATCAAACTTTAATTGGGCGCAACGGTCTATATTTACTTCTGAGACATGATCTCAAATTGTGTGACAATAAGTCTCCACTTACCTTGACTACTGCTGACGGTCAGCTACAAAATATTTTAGGTACTGTTGCTTTACCCATTACCATTGATGGTATTACTAGGTCCATCGATGCGGTTATTTGTGACTCAATTTCGTCTACACTAATTTTAGGTGTTGATTTTTGCTACGCTTTTGGAGCAAAGACTGATTTTGTCGCTGGGCGCTTCGATGTGGCTGAAAATTTTTCGCTGCAGACTATTTGTGGCGTAGTTGATTTGTCAGTTCAACAAAAATTTCTTCTAGACCAAGTTGTTGGGAAGTTTGCTGAAATTTCTGGTCCTACCTTAGGCTTAACTAATTTAGTCGTACACACTATTGATACGGGTGACGCATCTCCTATTAAGCAGAGATACTACCCTTTGTCTCCTGCTATGCAAGTCCATGCCGACCACGAACTTGATCGCTTGTTAGAGATGGGTATTATTCGTCCCTCGAAATCTCCTTGGAGTTCTCCAATGGTTTTAGTCAAAAAGAAAGATGGTTCTTATCGACTTTGTTTCGACGGTCGAAAATTAAATTCGGTTACCAAGAAGGATGCTTATCCTTTACCCTATTTAAATACCATTCTTGATAAATTGCGCGATGCACGTTATCTTACGTCCATCGATCTTAAACAAGCCTTTCACCAAATTTCTCTACATCCTGATTCGTGTGAAAAAACAGCTTTTACAGTACCTCGACGTGGTTTGTTCGAGTTTACTGTCGTTCCGTTTGGTATCGCGAACGCAGCTGCCAGTCAACAACGTCTCATAGATAGCATTTTTGGGTGAAAACATCTTCGTGTATTTAAACGACATTGTTATCGTGTCTGGAACCTTTAAAGAACACTTGGATACCTTAGAGCAATTTTACACTTGTCTTAAAGACGCCAACTTAACTGTCAATATCAACAAATGTCAATTTTACCGTCCCAGTATTACGTACCTCGGCTTTGTCGTCGATAAAAATGGTTTACGCACAAACCCTGACAAAATTTTGGCTATCACTAAATACCCTCAACCAAATACAGTGACCCAAGTCAAACGCTTTATTGGCTTAGCTTCTTGGTATCGTCTCTTCGTCCCAAATTTTGCCACTATTACTGCACCTATTTCGGACCTAATTAAAGGTCGTATTAAAAAGCACCGCGTGCATTGGACTGATGATGCTCCTAAATCCTTTAATCAAATCAAATCTTGTTTGACCTCCGCTCCTGTTTTGAGTAGTCCAAATTTTTCACTACCGTTCACGTTACAATGTGACGCTTCTAATTTTGGCCTCGGTTGTGTCCTTACACAAAATATTGACGATGAGGAAAAGGTTATTGCTTATGCTTCACGTACCCTTAACAAGGCCGAACGCAATTATTCTGTCACAGAGAGAGAGTGTTCAGCTGTCATCTTTGGCATTGAGAAATTTAGACCGTATATCGAAGGTACACATTTCACTGTGTTAACTGACCAGTATTCCTTATTGTGGCTTACCAATATGAAAGACCCCACTGGCCGTTTAGCCCGTTGGAGTGTTCGTCTGAAGCAATACGATTTTACAATTCGACACCGACAGGGCAAACATAATGTAGTTCCCGATGCTTTATCGCGAGCTCCTATTCAGGTTTCCGCTCTAGAACTTGTTGATGGTGACTTAGACTCTTGGTACTTAAAAATGCTTGAACGTGTTAGCCAAAGTCCTAATCAATTTCCAACTTGGCGAATTGAAAATCACCGACTTTTTAAGTATGTTCCCAACCGTCATGCCATCGTTAGCAACTTAGTGGAATGGAAACAGGTTATACCCCGTTCTCGCCGAACTGAAATTTACAAACTCTTTCATGACAGTCCCACATCTGCTCACTTGGGTGGTTATAAAACCTTTTGTAAGATCTCCGAACAACATTACTGGCCTAAAATGCGTGCCGATGTCATCCGTTACATACGCCATTGTGAAACTTGTGCTGCGAGTAAAGTTAGTCAACTTGCTAGACCTGGTTTAATGGGCCAAAATAAGAATATTTTATAACCTTTTCAATGTTTGTCAATTGACATAATGGGTCCTTTACCTCGCACGAAAACTGGTAACACTTCTATCATAGTTGTATGTGATTGGCTAACCAAGTTTACCCTAGTTAAAGCTGTTCGCGCTGCCACTGCTAAAGCAGTAGCCAAGTTTTTGGAGAACGAAGTCTTCCTCATTTTTGGTGTTCCTCAAATATGTATGGTTGATAACGGACCACAATTTATAAGTTCCCAATTTAAAGCCTTGATGAAACAATACCAAGTTCAACAAGTTTGGTATAATGCTTCTTACCATCCTCAAGTCAATTTTGTCGAGAGAGTTAACCGAGTTATCGGTACTGCTCTTCGCTCTTATGTTTCGGATAATCATCGTTCGTGGGACGAACATATTTATCAAGTTGCACACGCTTTGCGTAACGCCGTTCATGAGGTGACGGGTTACACCCCTTCTTTCTTAAATTTTGGGAGGACTGTACCAGTTTCTGGGACTTATTACGGTCGTCTTAGGAACTTCCAAGAAGAAGAATTATCTTTAGAAACTCGTGAAGACCTGGCTTCAGACGTTAACCAGCTTTCTGAACTTTATCAAGACGTTGTTAAAAGCCTCAATAATTCCTACCAACGCAATTCCAAGCACTATAACTTGCGTAAGCGTCCATTAAAATTTAATGTCAATGATTTGGTTTGGAAAAGGAACTACGTCTTATCAGACGCCTCTAAATCCTTCAATCAGAAATTGGCTCCTAAATATGTCAAATGCAGAGTACAAAAAGTTACCAGTCCACTTACCTATCAGTTAGTGACCGTCCCCGACAATAAGAACGTTGGAGTTTGGCATATTAAAGATTTAAAACCTTACTTTGGAGAAGGACAAGTGGAGGAGTGAATTTTGGTGTGCATGACTGTGTGTATGTGATTGTATGTATGATGATGTATGTGCATGTTTAGCTTATCTCGCCTATTCACCCTACGGATAGTATTATACTATCAACATTATTCTCACCCTTTTCGACTTGATAACCAATTTCTATTATTATGATCATTGTTTATTGCGTGCTTCTTTAAGCCGTATATTTTTTTGCTTTTGAGTGCTAGTTAAGCACCTTGAGCGATTCCCCAATTACCGATTAGATGGTACTTTTCCTTATCATTAGATTATATTAGGTGAAACCCCTTTGAGTGACGGATTTCCTCGCTTCCTTATAGATAGCGATTGGACCTTTTGTCGAACTCTTCTTGAGTCTTTTGTTGATAGTGAAGCAAGTGTTTAGGTGAGTTGCTTTCGTGATGAATGCGTGAGTCTTCTTTACTTATTCGCAGTGTGTCTTTCTGACGATGGAATTAACCTTAAGGAGTTTCTAGACCTGCACGATTTACTTAGGGTGGTTGGCTGGGCATGCAGGGTCGGTCTCTTTTTGGGAAACCTTTCCATCAAATATTTTATTATTTCCTTTCCCCATCTCGCTTCACGAAATATTTCCAAAGCGTCAGGTCGACATTATTAGGTTCTTTAGTAGCCTTCAGGATTTGTGGTATGCATGAGTTCATGCTTGGTTTTTATGGTTTTTGGGGGCGGGTTTCTTTCGGTCTTGTGGAGATTTCTGGGGTTGGGGCGAGCGATTGTATTGCCATCCGACTCAGTGAGGGAGCCACATTCAGTCCGTCACCGGCGCGCCTTTTCCATCTTGCTGCGACGACTGGCTGAATGCCCGAGCGGGGTTTAGTGGTAATGCGGTCGTTCCCTCCGGGTTCTGGGGTCTTTACCCAAATTCGGGGCGGGTATGGCTTTTGGGGCTTTTTGTCCTGGGTTTTACCCTATTATTTTTTTGTCGTAGTATTTTCAATTCTGCGATGTTTCATACAGGAGTAAGTTTTTGTGACTTATCTCCGGTGTTTCGCTGTGTGTTAGTTCACACGGTGTTTCAGTGTGCAGTCGTTCCCGGACTGTTCACTTTTCCTCGACCAGCAGGGTTTAGGGTTTTCTGCTTTGGCGCTCTTCTTCACAGTCGCTTACATTCGCGGTGATCACTACGGGGGCCCGCGCTGAGTGTTTGTGATCAACAGCGTCCTCACCTTTTGTTAATTTCCAATTTCACTACAATAGCTTCTTTCAAACAGCCCTGCGTTGACTGACTGACTGACGGACATCGGACTTATCCCTTCCAAATCCTACTTCGTTACACTATCTTCTTTTACTATACTCTTTTAATACCCAGGTATCCTTTTTCCGATTTATTTTCTTTTCTACCTTATTGGCCTATTCCAAATCCCATTTTTTTAGTTCCGTGACTATTTCCGGCTGCTGCCTCAGCCGTTGGCTAAATCTCAGCAACTTTTCAGTACGCTGACTAGGTCAATGCGTGTGTGTTCTGCCAGTACACATTTAAGGTAACCTTCTGATTAGTTCGTTTCCCGTTGGCTATGGTACGGAGCTAAGCGTCTAACTTATCCACCGACGCGTCTTTTTCATCTAGCGCGACGGATCGGTCTAGCACTTTGCTCACGACTATTCCCTCCGTAGAAACTTTCTATCTCTTCTTCTTTTCTTAACTTTACTCTTTTATTCCTCATCTATTTCCCTATTTCCCTTTCGCCTTCTTTTGACTGACGATGACCTTTTCAATTGCTTTAGTATAGTTATACCTTAGGTATTTCTCTTGGCCGTGGGGAGTGAAACAAATCTTTAACTCCGGCTATTTGTTTCGTCATTTATTCATCTATTCCGGGCCAGCCTGTATATGTTCACTCGAGTTATGATTTGCTGTATTTCAAATTATATCAAACTTGCTTCGCGCGAGCTCTCTGACTTCGGTTTTCCCAAAATAATTCGTTATCATTATGCGCCAGCCGCAGCGGTTTTTTTCCGTCCGCGATTCCATTTAACTTTCGCTTTTGGTTGGAGCAACTCGTTCCAAGAAGGCATCTTGTGTGCTATATTGCACCCCAATTATTTAATTTTGTTTGTGGGCTGATGACTAAAATTAGGTATGTTTGCGCTACTTTGTTTGATATTCAAGTTTAGTAATTTCCTTTTTCTTATTAGCTCTTAAATTCCGTTTTTAAACGACTTCTTATTTGGGTCTCCTGATCGACGCCACGTTTGATGTCATAATTGACACCGTAATTAATAACTTGGACTAGCAACTCCTTTCTGGAATGTCATTTTGAGCTTGCCAGTTTGTAACAAGAAGCGTCCGTTCCATTATCAATTTCGGCCGCGAGGTCGGTGCTGCTGTTGGCATAGAACGCTAAGATAATCTTGGACCAATTCAGCGCCTGCATGCGACGTTTTTTTGTCACAATCCAGGTTAGTCTTATTTCAACGTTTGTTGATAACCCCGTCCGCCCATGAATTGTTGGCTGAATCGATTTCAACGACGCTTCCCACAACTAACAAATTTACAATTTACAAATTTAATCTACGTTAAAACGTAATGTATTAATTGTTCACAAATCTACGCTTTACAAATTTAAAATGCAATGTATAATTGATCACAAATTTACGATTTACAAATTTAATTTATTACAAAATGCTCATTTGAATACTTATTAAGAATTTTTGTAAAAAGTGCCCTCACGCCATTTTACTATCATTACCGAGATAACGGTTAAAACATATGACAGTGGTAAGCTTACTCCTTCATTGAGTTGTGGTCACATTCAATCCAAGAGCCCAAAAGAGGTCATATATTTTTTGCCGTGCGTGCTGCATTTTCAGCATAAGTAATATACTGTATTCAAACATTTTAATACTGTGACAATCAATTTAAGGACTTAATACCGATGTTGCAAGCTACTATTAATTTTCAATTAAATAAACTTAATTGTTTGCTATGATTTTATTTATTTCTCGAAATCTGTGATTTCTGGCACCCTGTTGTTTTATTAAAAGAGCTTGCAGCAGTACAGCTTATGATAAGAATCTGCGACCCAAGGCCACCGAGATTGAGTTAGCTAGGTCATTGCGGTGAGTACAAACATTTCAGAGCTACCGTGGTGTATAAATGATAAGGGGGTTGATCTGCGATAATACTACCATTGATTATTATTAGTAATCGATCGCAGGTTGCCTTCTTTATTGTTTCAGATCATAGACTATTTAGGCCTGTATGATATTATATTTGTATTGAAATATTTTTTTTAGATAAGCTTATATAAGATATATAGCGTTAGCGTGGCTCAGGGGTTAGAGCATTGGACTGCGGCGCGGAAGTCTGGAGTTCAAATCCCAGATCGATGCCTGGCGGGCGGCCTACCCAGTCGCTTTAAATAATTGGGGACCTGAGTTCGAAAGAATAAAGGGTAATAGTGCGGTTGTCTAATGCGTGATGTTCACCACATCACACGCGACAGCCTGGTGTGATAGCGAGGATACGGAAGCTCTGACCTTCCGCCTTGCAGGCCAAGCTCCTTCACGGGGTGTTAGTGCCTCACCAATATTTTTTTATTTTATCTAAGATATATGCTCTTTTATATAAATTTTCTATTTGAGTTTATTTCTCTTTTTTAGCTCTAAGAGAACAACTACTCTCAAATCAAGTGAGGTTCATGCATTATCTAATTATTACTTGTCATAGTTGATTAGTACAATGAAAATTACTTAAAAATATTATGACAGTTCTACAACTGTCAACGTCAAATATTTATGAAAAGGAAAACTCAGTCAAATGATATCTGTGACACATATTGTTATTTCAAATATCGACTAGGGTAAGTAGTATCTTCAAATATGTAATTCACTCACTATTAAAGACTTATTTTCTTTATATCTTGTAACATATACCTTTTAAGCTCACTAAAGCACTCCACTCAGCACCTCAGTCGAATCAATTCAAGCAGTTCACCTCCTGATAGTCTAGAACCCCCATTTAAATACGGCTTCCTAACTAATTGTAACAGCTTCCGTTGTTGATCGCTTCCCATATAGTTCCAATGTAGACACCACCACTGAAAGCTTCCAGTCTATAGGAATCACCTTACTTCCAACAGCGACCGTAATGCCCTTTATCCAATTCTTACGGGATACTTCAGACGTCCAATAAGAACCTCGACGCAGAAATCCATGTAATAACAAGCTCGTCCAAGCCCAACAGAATATTCACATGCAGGGTGCATCTAATTCCAACTAAGTGTAGATGTATTCACCTTTAAGCCGCTTCCATGAGTTCCAAATTAAACAGGATACTCAATAGTGACTCTTATGCAGTTTATCCAAATTCTCGTCTCGCTAATTTTTATTAATCACACCCTTTAATGCACAAGCCAGATAATAAAAATCATTTAATTAAAGAGTTTTTTATTATTTAAATTTACTTTTACCGAAAATACATTTTACATTTTTTTTTAATTTGTTGTTTTTTATATTTCCCCTAGCAATAATTATTATACCAATTTTTTTAACAAGCTATCACTCCTGGATGCATTTCAATACAATTTATTTTAATTTGATGTTTTATAAGCGACCTTCAAATAATCCTTCGAGTCTGCCTTTCACTTTAATTCAACCTATCTAATGGCTTATTCTGATTGCCATTTAATATAAATTATGATCTAAACTCTGATATTACTAAACAACTATCTTTACTGAATCAAATATTATTCAACTCAAACCCATGCAACAACCTTAAAGGTTGCTCGACTAGCTTGCGGGAGGGGTGGGTTGTACGCTAAGTTGGTGAAACTATTAAAAAAGACAGACGTGTGGTAGTAAACTAAATAGCAACGACACTCGGAATAGGGTAAAATGCAGTTTAAGATGGTTGGAACCTTATATTGTAAGAAAATTTGTGAGCGCTAGGTATCTCATTTACTAATTTGTTTGATCTTGGAAAAAATCGAAAACTTGAGGAGGTTAGTTCTTCTTCACGACCTGTGCAGTTCTCATCCGGCACTCTCTGATTACTATCTCTTTCGTTTTCTGAAAGAGCATTACGAGGCGAACGAGGCATTCCAGACAGCTCTGTCACGGTCCCACAACGGTGGGAAAAATGTGTACAAAGAGACAAGGATTATGTTCAAACATAGGTAAGCAGACGTCTATGGGTTAAGATGATGTACTTGGTTTTTCGCATAACAATAAATTATACTTTATAGAAAAAAGTTCTTTACTGTTTTTGGTATGACCCTCATATATGCCCCTTCTTCTTTAATAGGTGGTGTAGATGGAATGCATCAACGCTGTTTTAGGGATTATGTGTATTATATTACAACTAAATATTATTTTATAAATCTGGATTTTGTCCTACAGAACCATTTGGATTTACTTATAGCTCTCTAATACTACTGATGGTTTTAAAATGACTCCAAGAAAGATTTTGCTTAGACTTTCAAAGTACTTTGAATAAAATGGTAACTTTGTAAATGTTATTACCAGTTATACTACTACACTTAAAAGTTGTTATCTCTCGATA
Organism: Agriotes lineatus; assembly: GCA_940337035.1. Classification (NCBI taxonomy): domain Eukaryota; kingdom Metazoa; phylum Arthropoda; class Insecta; order Coleoptera; family Elateridae; genus Agriotes; species Agriotes lineatus. The sequence continues at coordinate 98,997 of CALNHX010003757.1, read as the reverse complement.
TTTTACGTAACTTACTTTCATGTTTTATAACTAACTAATTTATTATATTAGTTGAATAACTTCAATTATATAGAGCCACTATTTTGATATAATTCTAATTATTTTTACTTTCTTTTACAATAAAGGAAGTATTGGATTCACCCCAAAAATTCAAAATTGAGTTTGCAACAGATATTCACGATTTAGAGTCCCTTGAACGAAAAAAAACATGTTTTTGTTCATTGGTCTGTCTGTGTGTGTGTAAACTATCTCAAAAATTAAAAGAAGTATGATATTCCTATTTATTCAATTAAAAACACTTCAAATAAAATATTTGCCCTAATTCAAAGTTATTTAATCAAATTAGTTATTTCTTTTAATAGCTCAGGTAATAGAACAATCTCTCTTATCTCAGGTAGGTTCTTGCATTAGAAAAACTATCAAAATACTTGTAAAAATTGTTTGGTTAATGAAAAGTTATTTCAGAATTATTTGAGAACTCTTAATTGTTACGGTCAGACTATTAATATGACATTTAAGCTGAATCCATATTCAATCAATACATGTTAGTTCAAATATGTTAACAAGCGTAAGTATTTATGTACGTAACTTATTATTTCACTGTTGAAATTAATTAATGTTTATCTTTACATATACCTGTTTATCTTCCTTTAATTGAATTGATTCAATTCTCCTGTTAAAAAAGTATAAATGCAACCAGCTTATTCTGTCACATATGTTTGTATCTCCAACCAAAATTCCGACTTCAATTCGAACCCACAGTGTGACAATGGATAGAACACTATTAAAGTCTCATACAACAATCTCAACAACCAACCAGCTCTCCCAGATGGTAGATCCTTTGTATCTCCACCAAGAGCAATTCCAAGATGTCTTCCCCTTTACAGCAACTAGCATGGACTCCAACCAATTAACTCCATCCCATAAACATTTACTTCGACAATGACTTTGCAACAGCGTACCCAATTCACAGATGTCTTCACTTTAACTGCGACTCGTATGAAATTCAACCAGCAATCACAGGTCCAGGTTTTATTTACTCCAATAATAACTTTATAACAGCATACTCATTCAAATCAGTTACAGATATCTGCGTCTTGGCAACAACTCAATTCGCAGCTCTTCCAATCACTCCAGCTCGAACGAACTCACCTCGCCAATTCCAATATTCTTAATTCTTCCTTAATTAATTAAATGGTCTCCTTCTTCATGTTAAAGTTTGTTTCATTTTAAAATTCTTACATATGTTTTTATTGTTAATTAATTTAGTCCAGTGCACCCCCGTATATCACCCCATTAATAAATTATTGATTATAAAAGGGTTTATTTCGTAAATTTTATCGATACAAATAAATTATGTCTACATTTCAAAAATGAAAAATAAGTTGTTATTCTATCCACAATTTACTATATTAATAGTCATTTTATACAAAATGTTTAAAACTGACACCTTTGATTATTTTTAACTACATACAGTATATTTTTGTTCTGACAATCTTATACGTAACTTATTCAAATATGAACTCAGCTTAGAACTTTGATATTACTTCAAACATACTTATACCAGGTGCCCCAAAAAGGAGTGGTAACTTTTCCGAATTGTTTCAACAGATGCCGCTTTATCTAAAGTACAGCGACCAAATACTTATATTTAAATTAAGTGATACCAACTCAATTTAAAAATAATAAGTATTTGGTCGCTGTACTTTAGATAAAGCGACATCTGTTGAAACAATTCGGAAAAGTTACCACTCCTTTTTGGGGCACCTTGTAGTTTGTAGTAACTATTAATTAATTTTTAATTATAAATTGCTTTCGGTTAATATCAACAACCCTTCATATAACTCAAAAGATGATAATTTTAATATATGTTACATATATTTTAGAATCTTATTTTTGAACATTAAATGTATTTCCTGATTTGAATTTTATATTTAATTCCTTAATAATTTTTTAATTGTTAGTCTGATATTTTTTGCTTAACTTCACCCTTGTATTTTTAAATAATTAGATATTTTTTATCCATAAATACTTTTCTATCTAAAAATTTACTTTTAACAATAAATCGGCAGTCCTCCTCTACAACTATCACAATATATAAGTTTATAACTAAAATATATAACCGCGCTGGTGGCCTAGTGGTAAGAGTGTCAGACTAGTAATTACAGCGATCAGTGGTCCCGGGTTCAAACCGCGGGGTAGGCATGAGTGTATGTGAAAAGACGTACAAAAATCAGTCCTTCTCAGGACTAACCAGGGACACCTGAGACGGGAAAAACTTCCGAAACGACGTGTGATAAACACCCGAGACAGTGGAAAAAGTCCTATAAAACATATCATAATAGACGACCACTGCCACTCATTCAGAGAACTACATGACTTGTTACCCTTCACTAGTTTACTTCTTATTTCTTGGGTGCCATCAATGGTATCGTTGATTTTACTGCCAAGTTAGTTAAATTCTCGAATTACTTCTACGTTGTCATCTCCTACCGTTAAGTGTGTACTAGCCTTCATTGGTATTGATTCTCATCGCTTTGGTTTTCTCAAAGTTTACTTGTAATCCTAGCTTCCTTGCTGCTTCTTCCAACTGTTCTAGTGTTTGTTTGACCACAATAGTGCCCTGCTAATAATATTCACATTGCCTACAACCACGATGAATTGACAGTTCTTGGTTATAATACATAATTTAAAATTAAAATTGTATACTTTAGTCCCATCTATCTACCCTAAAAATCTCTTCCCTACGTTATAAATCACTCTGTATAAGCCAATCATATTGCAGAGATTTTATTTTTTCAACCAATAGGAAGAGTATATCACTGAATATTGGTCACCGTGCAAAATATTCAAAAAAACAATGCAGGTACTCAAAAATCAAGTAGCTTGGTTTCGAAATATTGCTTAGCAACGATATTCATCTTAGTGATGTTGCTGGGTTAGGTTAAAATAAACATAAACAAACTGTGCAAACAAAGTTTGGCTTGCGTTAAAACATTTTTCTTTGACCGCTTGTTAATTTAAATATTAATGAATTATTTTTCCTAAAAAAGGATGGATTAATAGACGTCATTAATACACTGTTTTTGATTAATACACTCTTTTTCATTAATTAACTTTTTTTTTTAAAGGATGGATTAATAGATCTATTAATACACTGTTTTTGATTAATACACTCTTTTTCATTAATTAGCTGTTTTTGTGATTTTGACGTTTTGATGATATTTTGTATAGAGGTTAGTTGTATTAATCAAATTTTTCGCCACAAAAAAAGATTTTGCGGCCAACGAAAAAATTTTGTAATCAACTCGTTTGTTAATGGGCGATTATTAATCGCCTTCACTAACACACTTGTTGGTTAAATAACTATTAAAATGTCGCATTAATAATTACTACTTTAATAACTAAAAATTATTTTTGTAAAGTAGGTATATTTAGCTGTTGGAAATATTTTTTTCAATTAAGTTTTGGTATGTACTAATATTGTTAAATAGTCATCCCAAATACCATTCGAAGTGGATATAAATCACATTTAATATCATTTTGCTTCGTGAAATGTAAACGCAATAATTTACATGAAATAAGCAAAATAATTGTCAAAAATATATACACTACTTGTGGTATTACCCTTGAATATTTACCTTTAACTTCGGAAAACTTTTGCCGCCAATAAATTCCACATTTCAATAACTTCTATATTTTCACCATATTACCAACACTCTCAGTTATTTGTACATGCGTTGTCATGTTGACCAACAGTTGTTAATCTTTCTACAGAAAACCATCGCAATAAATAATTCACAGTTGAATTGTTCCCAGACATTGCAAATTTGAGAAAAATTAAGCGATATTTCAAATTTACAATGCTTTCAATTTATTTAGTTTACAACTCAACACTTTTCGAGGGTTTTTAATATTTATAACATGACTGCACTTATTATATCCGATATCACTTAAACTTTTAATTATCTCCAAAGTTCTCCCGCTATTATTGAATAATTTAAGTTATTAGGGAGATAGAGAACAGAAAATAACAGAAGTGTAACACACCTCCAACTAATATCAGCGGTTGTTCAAATAATGGCGGCAGTCGAAGGAGAGGTAGAGGCGTTACCCTTGGCTATACTGGCGATTGACTGGAGTCAATTTTAATAGGTTTATTGAATTAGAATATTTACACTTAAATTAACGCTTAAAATTAAAGGAAAGAAATATACAAAAACTATGCTAGGCTCGTGCGCCGGTGTCGGGCTGGTCGCAGGGACGGGCCTTTCTGGCGGCAGGAGGCGAGAAACGCGGCCTCACCTTGGACCTGGTCCTACGCGGGGCAAGGCTCGTGACGTGCGCCTGGGGCGATCTTGTAGGGGCATCAAGCGGGACTGGGAGGCCCTCCTAGGGAATCGCAGGCGCGGGTGGGTCTCTCGGGGGGGGCGGCTAGAAAGAAGCATCGTCATGGCATCTAAAGGGGGGGGGGTCTGTGGGGTGGCCGTTCTTCCCCAGCTGGGGCCGCGATCAGGGGTGCTGTTGGCGCAGGTAGACCGCCACAGAGCTTCTAACTCGGCCTCCTCGGCGTCCGTCAGGCGTACCTTCAGCTCCCAAGTGAAGATCCGTGGACGGGGGGCTTGGTCGTTCGGAGAACTAAGGGCGCTTCCCGAATCTGATATACCATGGGGCTCCTCCGGGGGTGGCCAATTCCAGGTCGCTGTCGTCGGCGGTGTCGTCTGGATCCGGGGTCGGTGGCCTCGTTGGAGTGGGGACCGTTTATTTAAAAGAGCCACGTTTTTGTTTGATGCCTTCTCGACGCTCATTGATCCAAGGAAGAGGGATGACTGCCTGTTTTTTATACCGTCTGTTCTATAAAAAAGGCCTCGCCTTCTAGCTACTTTATTATTTATTTTAGACCAAATATACCTTATATCAAATCAAATGGCACATAAAAACCTACATTTTAACACTATCAAAAAAATTTTATCTTCGATTATTTCAGAGTGGTGACGTCACATGCAATTTTTTTAAATGACACTGTATATATTTTTTTACATTTTCTGGTAGAGGTTTTTTTTTCTCTTTTCAACAATATAAATATTTTATGCCCTTACATAAGAAAATTTTCGAGAAAAATTAAAAAACTTTTTTATCGGTGGGAGGTCACCATACAAAACTATAAACAAAAGTGTAACTCAGAAAAACAAAACAATAAACACTTTAGATTATTCTGAAATCTGACAGTTAAAGCATTTGGCTACTATTTGTTTTGTTTTTCTGAGTTACACTTTTGTTTACAGTTTTGTATCATGGCCTCCCACTGTGAAAAAGTTTTTGTAATTTTTCACGAAAATTTTTTTTTGCAAGTGCATGAAATATTTATATAGTTGAAAAGAGAGAAAAAACCTCTATCAAAAAATTTTAAAAAATATATACAGTGTCATTTAAAAAAGTTGCATGTGACGTCACCACTCTGAAACAATTGAAGATAACAATTTGTTGATTGTGTTAAAATGTAGGTTTTTATGTGTCATTTGATTTGATATAAGGTTTATTGGGTCTAAAATAAATAATAAAGTAGCTAGAAGGCGGGGCCTTTTTTATAGAACAGACTGTATATTTAGAAATTTTGCGTTTCATTCCGCGGCGCGTTTAGTTAGCGACTTAATTGTTGTTGTAATGGACGGCCGATAAAACGTTAATTAAATTGGTACCAAATTTAATGGGTGTAGCTGCTCAATTCGCAGCGCGATTTGATATCCCTGGTTCCCGCGTGTGTCAAAACGTAGGTGTTTTTGAGCTTGCGCTTCGAATTTGGTTGTGATTCCGTGTGCTCCCTAGTTTCATTACATGCGCTTTAATTTTCTCTATCTTTTGATACCAAACAACCCTGTGTGTGATTTTTCCTTTCGCCAATTTTTTATGTTGCGATATTAGTCCGATAGACCGGCCTTTGTCCCAGTTTTTCGTTTGATCGGGGGTCTTTGATGAATTTCGCCTTGCTTTGATCTCTTGCCGAAATTTGGGCGATTTTTAGCTGTATTGCTCGTACTTTGGGGCTGTTCTGGATGATAGTTAATGGTGGCGCGCTCTGCTTCTGGACATGCTATCAAATTGGGATTGCTTTCATTGGATTGCGATTAATTTTACCTTTCGATAGACAGCGAATATGTGTGTTTTAATTGGGGCGCATTATATGTTAGGAACGTTTTTCTAAATCCCTTAATATGTTTCATTCACGGCGGATTTTTGCTTTTTCCGGCCGGCGGTCTAGCGCTATAGATTTATTGGGGGGCTATAACGCTGTGCTCTCATACTCGCTTGCTGGTTATAATTTTTATTAGGGTATTTTAGCAAGGTTTTTGAACTATAGACCGTAACGGGACTATTATAACCAAGAACTGTCAATTCATCGTGGTTGCAGGCAATGTGAATATTATTAGCAGGACACTCATTGTGGTCAAACATACACTAGAACAGTTGGAAGAAGCAGCAAGGAAGCTAGGATTACAAGTAAACTTTGAGAAAACCAAAGCGATGAGAATCAATACCAATGAAGGCTAGTACACACTTAACGGTAGGAGATGACAACGTAGAAGTAATTCGAGAATTTAACTAACTTGGCAGTAAAATCAACGATACCATTGATGGCACCCAAGAAATAAGACATAAACTAGTAGTGAAGAATAACAAGTCATGTTGTTCTCTGAATGATGTTATTTTTTGGCAGTGGTCGTCTATTATGATATGTTTTATAGGACTTTTTCCACTGTCTCGGGTGTCGTTTCGGGAGTTTTTCTCGTCTCAGGTGTCCCTGGTTAGTCCTGAGAAGAACTGATTCTTGTACGTCTTTTCAGATACACTCATGCCTACCCCGCGGTTTGAACCCGAGACCACTGATCGCTGTAATTACTAGTCTGACACTTAGCACTAGGCCACCAGCGCGGTTATATATTTTAGTTATAAACTTATATATTGTGATGGTTGTAGAGCAGGACTGCTGATTTATTGTTAAAAGTAAAAAATATCTAATTATTTAAAAATACAAGGGTGAAGTTAAGCAAAAAATAACAGACTAACAATTAAAAAATTATTAAGAAATTAGATATAAAATTCAAATCAGGAAATACATTTAATGTTCAAAAATAATATTCTAAAATATAAATTAAAATTATCATCTTTGGAGTTATATGAAGGGTTGTTGATATTAACAGAAAGCAATTTATAATTAAAAATTAATTAATAGTTACTTCAAACTGTAAGTATGTTTGAAGTAATATCAAAGTTCTAAGCTGAGTTCATATTTGAATAAGTTACGTGTTTGATTCACACAGATGCGTGCATCAAAACCTTGTTGCTTATAATTTGTTAGATCATCTTTAAGTCCGGTCGTCATTTTAAATTTTGGGCTCGATCCGGCCCTGCCTGTCCTCTGCTTTGCAGCTCATTTCAGGCATTTCTACCTCGCGGTCCGTTTATCGGTTAAAATTAATTCAGATAGTCACGTTTCGTTAGCAGAATTCCATTTTAAATTCACCCTTTGTTCTTTGTTGCCTGCAAGGCGGATGCAGATTATCTTTTCCTAGTATTTCGCTAGTTCGAGAGGTTTAACCTTCGAGTCCCGTGTGAACCGTCCAGTCAGCTGTCTTGCGATTCTGTTGAAATTTTCCGTTACCTTTCTTCGTCTTCGCATATGCAAGAGAAAGATGCATATACGACGCGTTGGCGGCCGTTGATTTTAGCCGCAGTTTGAAAGAGAGTCCCGACCCGATCTTGAAGCATACAGTACGTGTTCTAAGATCGCACCCCCTGACGGCTTCGCGTGATGCAGCCGTTGGGGGTGGCTTTGTTCTCGTTTCCGTCTTCTGCGTTAATTTATGTGTTTCGTTATTGTTGGTGCCTTATGAAGGAGTCGTATGCTATCGGTACGAGGGAATATCAGTTATTTGATGCAGCAAACAACAGCCGTGGGGAATTGAAGTAAAGCAAGTTTTAGTTAAACATGGTCGGAGTTCTTTATCGTCGGAGGATTGCGAGATCTTCTAAGTTGTCGCCATGGGCGGATTTGTTCACGGACTCCTAACCAGACCATCGTTAACTAAGCATGACGTTATCGTTCTCGCATTTCGAGGGCTTTGCCCATTACCGCTGTGTACGTCGTCTACCCAGCCGAGGGGATTATGATTGCATTCTACCGACCCCGGTTGCTGTTGTTACCATCTTTAATATCGAGGCTGAGTTCCGCATTCCATCTACTCCTCTGGGATTCCCCGTTCCCGTTCTCGTTTATTTCTTCAGGCATCTTAAGGCAAGTGCTTGGAAGGAAAAAACACCCTACCGCGCCGACCGTCGATTACAGCCAGCTGAACTCCTACAAGGTAAATCATGCTTGTATTTTATGAAACTGTCGTGTATAACCTAGTGTTCTTTTCGTCAACGTTTTATGTAATTATCGTGCCTACTACATAGTGTTATTTTCGTCAAAAAGTGTTGAACATTCCGGCTTAATATTACTGCTCTAGTTAGCATTGTTGATTTCAAGGTCATGTCTGTACAGTAAAGTTTATTGTTGTTCGTATTGAAGTAAGTTGTAACGTAAATTAGTAACTAACCCCTTTGATTATTTTTCTTGTAACTAGTCAAACATTTCATGTCCATTGTTACCTGCTTATTAGTAGCTTCAGCGTACTTATGCGAACGTTTTGTCCGTCCGTCCGTCCGTCCGTCCATCCGTCCGTCTGTCTGTCTGGATCGCCTGTAACTTTCGAACGGCTACAGATATCGAAATTTTGAAAGGGGGCAAAGTTGTTGCTTAGGTCCCGAGCACCTTCATGCGCTATTTGGTTTTGGCGAAAGGTGCCGATTTTCCATTTTGCAAAATTTTCAAGCATTGTAGCACAGTGGCGGCTTGTCCACTTGGCGCCATCTACAGAAGTTCGGTGGTCACGTTTTGAACTACACATTCTGAAGCTACTCTTTAGATCTGTAGTTGAGCAGTTTATTTTATTTATTATTTGAATAGAGCTCATTGTTAAGTATTGATGTCTTTGATTTGTGTTGAAGATATTTTGTTTGTTGTTGTGTTCCTTTTCAGTTAGTTGTAAAGGAGTTTAGCAGCTGCTTCAGGAAATTGTTTCGTCAAGGTAAGTCAGTGCCGTAGCGTGTTAGCCGAACCAAACTTGCCGAGTTGTTAGTAGGAATTGAGCCCACACTTCTCCATTCAAGTGGGTTCAATTTAGTTAGTTAGAATGGAGTGGCGTCCTACATTTACCATCATTTCACCCCTTTTGTGCCGAAGTACCGCCCTGACTTTCATGTAGTGTTTTTACCACGACCCTTCTCCTTTTGAGCAACCAATAGCCGGTGAGATTTTGTTACAACCATCTCGTAACGAGAGTCAGGGCTTGCTTTTCGGCGTATTCCCGATTTCGTCGTCGTTTATAGTTCTTTTGCGGCTAACTATCTGGTCCCCAAGCGTACAAGTTTATGTGGCACGCTTGAAGGGCTGGAGGTTAGGCCGTAGTTACCGTTTTTGTACTGTAACAAACTGGCTACCCCACCGTGTGGTTCGTTTTTGTCGATCTGATGAGTTTGAATTGTAACAAATTATTCATGTAATTCAAGTCATAACTATTCTATCTCAGTCAAAGGTCGTGGTAAAGTCAAATTTGCATCTTGCCGTATTTGTTTGCCTCTGTTAATATTGGAAAAGAATTTGTAAGCTTCCCTTAATGGCTTTTAAGCGGATGGATACACTTTCTAATAGGACTTAAGCCGACTTAGCGTATTTGGGACTCATGTGTTTATGAATTTCGTTCAATACAATGCCTCATTGAGAGAGCTTAGCATTAAGATTTCTTAAAATAAGCATTTATTCCTAAACAACGTGCGACGCTCCGATTGGCTACGCAGGATCGCCTCAGCCAATAGTGTTTGAGCCTTCCCCTCCTTGTTGAATTTGCGAGTTCAGCTCATTGTCAATTCAGCTTCAGTTAGATTCAGAATTTCGAGTAAGCAAGTTCAGCTATGCTTTGTGCTGGTTTGCGGTCGGTCTAGCTCCCTGGTAAAGACGTTTCCAGGTTGTTTTGTGTGACGGTTACGCGCAATTCGCTATTTTCGCGTGGCCAATCCAAGCGTGTCACAACAGTTGAAGCTATTGTAAAAAACCATCGGTCCATCAGTGACGTTTGTAATCGTTGTTGCTCAATATACTTGTGTTTGTTAAGTCTTGTTTCACTCCAACAAATAACTGAACCCAAGTCAAGGGTTATTAAGTGGCAGTTCCCGCAGCGGATTAACTGGGGGCCCCATTCGTGGAAGCCTCTTTTCAAGTTAATCATACAAAAAACATACGTATAAGATTGTCAGAACAAAAATATACTGTATGTAGTTAAAAATAATCAAAGGTGTTAGTTTTAAACATTTTGTATAAAATGACTATTACTATAGTGATTTTTTAATAGAATAACAACTTATTTTTCATTTCTAAGATGTAGACATAAGTGGATGACGGACGAAATAATAAAGCTCATGGAAGAACGGCGAAGCTATAAAAATCGCTATGATAAAGAGTACCAGGAAACTCACAGAAAAATTTTAATAAATATCAAAGAAGCCAAAGAGTTGTGGTTAAAAGAAAAATGCAGCGAAATTGAAATACTCCAAAGAAAACACGATACTCTCAACTTGCATAAAAAAATTAAGAAAGCCGCTGGAATATATAAGTCAAGGTCAACTAGTACAATCTCAGATAATGATAACAATCTAGTAACAGACGTAGATCATAAATTTAAAAGGTGGAAAGGATACATGGAGGAGTTGTTTGATGATAATTGCCAACTGGAGACGCTAGAACAGATTCAAAGCGGACCCTACATAACAAACGACGAGGTGAGAGCAGCTATAAAAAGATTTAAAAACAACAAATCTCCGGGACCCGATAAAATACACGGTGAACTGCTAAAATTACTTGAGGATAGCCAACTCGAAATTATAACACGATTTTTCAACATGATTTACGACTCCGGTAATCTACCTAAAGAATGGTTACTATCAATATTCATACTCTTACCAAAGAAAGCAAACGCTAACAAATGCGAAGATCATCGAATTATCAGCCTCATGAGCCACGTTCTGAAAATTTTCCTACGTATCATTCATTGTCGTATATACAACAAACTAGAACAAAACATATCAGACGTGCAATTTGGATTTCGAAATGGTTTCGGCACAAGAGAGGCACTTTTTAGCATTCAGGTGCTCATTCAGAGAGCTCGTGATGTCAATGCTGATATATTTGCTTGCTTTATAGACTTCGAGAAGGCTTTTGATAGGGTACATTATGACAAACTCATTCCGGTCTTGCGCACATCGAAAGTCGACTATAAAGACATACAATCTACTTGATTGGGTGTCAAGGTAGGTCATGAAAAGCGCTGTGATCATATTTGATGAATTGGCAATATGTGGAAAGTTGTCAAAAACATACAAAGTTAGGTTATATTTTAAATGGCAAGTAAACAGCAACGGTGGGTAGAAGGATTTCGTTTGCGCAGTGTTTTAAAGTGTGGAAATTGCTGTTGCTGGGATAGAAGGTTTAGCAGAGCCTGGTTGTTCAACGTACATCATTATTTCCGCAATCCTATTAACATTCAAGAACTGATAATATACCATACCGCAATGTTGCGTACGCCTCTGATTTATTGTGTCATTTAGCTTAAATAAGGTTCTAGATTCTAACATTAGTTCCGATTTTCACCGCGTCCCAATCTACTTTCTGTTAGAGTCCCTGTATATAATAAGGTATAGTCAAATTTATACCCATTGGGAGTCACGTGATAATCTAGTAATTTTACGTATGTCGATTCTTAAAAATGCAATTTTAGGGAAATAAATGACATTCCGTTTTGTAGGTTATCCTGACATATGCCAATTTCTAAAACAAGGTTGCTGCGGGTTTATTCTCTTATATGAAATCAAACTGAATTTACAGGTTAAAGAAAACATAACATGTCGTAAAATGTAAATATAATAAAGATATGTCAGCTGCTACATTAAAAACCTGCTGCGTATAGCAAATTTTAAGTCAATTTCTGTGCATGCATATTCTGTTATAGAACATTGCCATTTGAAGCCTATTTCCTTGCACAATCTATTTAGGGAAGAAACTGAATGTGAAAAATCTCCAGATTCTTCAACCAAGCATTTTTTAGATTTTTTATGGTTACAAATTCTTTAGCTACATACATTTTATATACAGTGTCTTGACTGCTTCGTCGACTTCCGTTTTTGCATTCTTCACTTTCTGGCTCATATTTTCGGTAAATTGTGCTCTCCGAGATATTTAACGCAAGAGAAGCACGGCGAACAGCGTTGGAGGGTGAAACTGTTGATTTACTATTATTAATATTGTACTCTTCATAAAAAAAACGCATAATATTCAAATTAATTGTTGTGACTGCTCGTTATACCGCATGTCCGATGGTTTCTTTTAATTTCCAGTTTTCGGCTCAACAATTTTAGGTTTTATTACCCTTATCTCAATAACTTACACGAAAAATATAATCTGACAGATTAGAAACGTCAAATTTTTAAAATTAATTTTATGAATCGACATGCCTTTTTTTCAAATTTCTTCCATTTCATCTATTTTACTAAAGATGAACAGAGACAGACAAAAGTCACGTGACTCCGAATGGGTATAATTTTGACTATAAGAGTTGGGACATGTGGAACCAATGTCAAAAACCACTTGATTTTTCATCAGAGTTTTTTCGTTTGTTAACCTTCAGTTTTGTTTGATTTGACAAATAAACATTGTGTGACAAGAGGCATGTCAATAAATTCTTCGATTTGACATTATCATTATTTGTAACATTTATTAGTTGCGAATGAAAGCATATTACATATTAGGTATGAAGAAACTTTAATTGCTTCCAGCGCTTATAAATTCAAGCCAACATAAACACTAAAGTACGAGTAGCTATCACAGTATGATTCGAGAGAACAATCTGTCCAACAAATTTATCAGAAGATACGCAGCATATCTATGCACTCTTTCAAATTCATTTTGTCTAGGGTAATTATAGGTACTTGATTCATATAATTTATTTTAATTTTCTAAAGTGTAAATACATCCTGTAAAATTCCACTTTTAAATATTAAACACTCCAGTTTTCTATTTAATGTTCAAACGGAAGGATATATGGTAAATGTAGCTTTAATAACCATTGGTTCCACAAGTAAATTTAAGAAGTAACGCTGCCAGAATGAAGCAGTTGGTTTTGTGCCGAATAGCATCAATTTGATCCGGATTGAAATTATCTAAATTTTCTATTTGGTTTCTTTCTCTTGCCAGCTTATTGCTCAAAATGTTATGGTTTCAATTTTAAAATATTAATCAGCAAAAGCTTAGTATAGTTGAAACTTCGACTTAATACCTTCTTACAATCTTTTGGAGCTCATGGATGTTGTTGCTACTGAAAGTTTGTTAGCAATTGGTCTAGGAGATCTATCTGTACTTAATAAGTTCTTCTTCCAGTATTTATTTCACTGTTGATTTTTTGAGAAACCCTGAAAATAAAATGCCTGATTTGTTCTATTTTTACAATTAAAAACTGAGCAGCCTGTCATAGTGACAGCAAATAAAGTTGGATATTTCGTTATTCAGTTTGAAAAACGAATTGTCAAATTGTGTAAAAACATATACTCCATGAGATTGGATCCAACCAATGAAAAACGGGCATCGCACATGTCCCAACTCTTAGTTTAATATATACAGGGACTCTACTTTCTGTAACCTGAAGAATTATTTCCAATTTATACAAACACCAGAAAGCTATTTTTCGCATAGACGGTCAAACATATGAGGAATTCAATGTGAGAAAAGGAGTACGACAGGGTTGTATATTATCTCCTGCTCTTTTCAATGCTTACTCCGAAAAATTGTTCCAGGAAGCCCTTGAAAACACAGATGATGGAATAAAAATAAATGGAGAAGTGATAAACAATCTCAGGTATGCTGACGACACTGTTCTTCTTGCAGACAGTGCAGACAGCCTCCAGAGGTTAATAGACCGGGTAACTACAGCAAGCGAAAAATACGGAAAGAAGCTCAACTGCAAGAAAACACAAGTATTAGTAGTCAGTAAAAATACCAATATCGACACACAATTCTCAACAGGAGATACACCTTTAATACGAACAGAGAGCATTACATACTTGGGAACCAGAATCAGCGATAGTTGGGATCACTCAATACAAGTGAAATGCCGCATTGAAAATGCCAGAAACGCTTTCAAAAGACTGAATAAGGTACTGTGCAACCTTTCGCTGAATATTGATTTTCGTCTTCGTGTTCTTAGGTGTTACGTGTTCTCCATAATGTTATACGGGGCAGAGGCATGGACACTTACAAATGCTTCCTGTAAGCGCCTAGAAGCATTCGAGATGTGGTGCTACCGTCGAATGCTACGCATTTCATGAACATACCATGTCTCCAACCATACAGTTCTATGTCGCTTGCAAAAAGAACCGGAAGTCATGACCACCATAAAACAAAGAAAGTTGTCCTACTTCGGGCACATCATGCGTAATGATAAATATCGCCTACTACAACTAATTCTGCAAGGCAAAATCGACAGTAAAAGAGGACCAGGACGCCGACGAATATCTTGGCTTAAGAACTTGAGGCAGTGGTCCGGATTGACATCCGCAAAACTTTTTCGGTCGGCTGCAAACAAAATAAAATGGGCTAGTGTGATTGCCAACATCCTAAGAGGATAGGCACTTTTAGAAGAAGACATAATTTATTTGTATCGATAAAATTAACGAAATAAACCCTTTTATAATCAATTATTTATTAATGGGGTGATATACGGGGGCGCAAAAGACTAAATTAATTAACAACTTTACCTAACTTTCAAAACTTTTTTTAGCTCTAACTTCGCTATATGTAACATTTTTAAAAATTTTAGGTTATTTTCTGAAATAGAATTAAAAAGCATAGAAATAATGTACTCTTAGTTCTTAAGCCTAAAAGAAACCGTTTACCGTAAAATGCCCATCAAAGGTTTTTGGTTGTCATTAAGATGTGCAATTATCAAGTAGCCATGATCACAAAAACAATGGGTAATGATTGTAATCTAGTACACAACAACAAGAAATCAATTAATGACGTTGGTGACATCAGGTTTTTGTCTTTCGTGCTTACGAAAATGATGCGGCATAACGAACCTTTCAGCATTGGAGAATTCGTTATGTAGCGGCATTTTCTTAAACATAAAAGAACAAATTCTTATGTCGCTAATGTCATTAATTGATTTATCATTGTTTTTTACTAAATGACCATTGTTTTTGTGATCATGCCTACTTGATAATTACATGTGTTAGTGACAACCAAAAACCTTTGATAGGTATTTTAAGGTAAACGGTTGCTCCTACGCCTATGAAGTAAATTTTAAAAAATGTTACAGATAACAAAGTTAGAGCTAAAAAAAGTTTGAAAAGTTAGGTAAAGTGCCCTTTACAGTTTAGGCTAGTTTATGAAATTTTTTGTATTAGTGCAGTATATAATAGTAAGTATGTATACCAAAATTCAAATTGATATCTCCACATTTATGGTAATTAACAAAAAAATAAGAAATAAAAAATTGAACTTTAAGGCCCTATAACTTCTTACTGAAGAGACTTTGTACTAAGGTATATTAGGTTTAATCGATTTATTATGACGTAAGAAATCTATGGCTAATCGGTGTCCCATTCTTTTTGAGACACCCTGTATATACAGTGTGTCCCAGGATTGATGTTACAAGAGGTGAGATGTACTAAAAATTTTTGAATTTTATTTTAAGGTTCTGGGATTCGGTCCTGCTTGGTTTGAAAAGAATTTTAAGAATATTTTCATTTTTTGAAAAACAAGTAGGCCTTGAAAGGGAAGCGAAAACTATTTTATTTTCAGGTAAACTACCCTTTTTGTTCATGATACGGCAAAATTGTATGAAGAAACGTTGTTCATAATGAGAAATTATGACCCTATACAAAATTTCAGAAAGATCTGTCAACTTAGATTTAACCGTCATTTTTAATAAATGCAATTTGTTTAAACTAAAAAATAACGTTTTAATCTAAGTAGACAGATCCTTCTAAAATTTTGTATAGGGTCATAATTTCTCATTCTGAACAACTTTTATTAATAAAATTTTACCGTATCATGTACAGGGTAGTTTACCTGAAAATAAAATAAAATAATTTAAAAAATAACGGTTTTTCCTAATTCGACAGATCTTTCTGAAATTTTGTATAGGGCCATGATTTATCATTATGAACAACTTTTTTTAATAAAATTTTGCCCTATCATGAACAGAAAGGGTAGTTTACCAGACAATAAAATAGTTTTCGCTTTCCTGCCAAGGCCTACTTGTTTTTCAAAAACTGAAAATATTTTTAAAATTCTTTTCAAACCAAGCAGGACCGAATCCCAGAACCTTAAAATAAAATTCAAAAATTTTTAGACCATCTCACCTCTTGTAACATCAATCCTGGGACACACTGTATATATTGTTATGATACATGAGGCAGTGTAATCAAATACAATAAAGAAATATTTAAAACGAATAAATTTGGAAGATTGCTATAATTAAATCTTGATGGGTGTTAAATTTGAGACAATGAGAGAGGAGATTTTGATATTAATTGAATACTAATTTCTTGGTTACAGAAAATTTTGATAAAGTTCAAGCCAAGGTTACAATTGACAAATGTATTTGTTAGAATGATAATAATTAATAGCATGTAATAATAGGATTTTTAAAATAAATAAGTGTGCAATAAGAATCGTATCTAACATAAATGAAAATTTTGTTTAAAATTAGTTATATAAACAACTCATAAAAACAGACATGTATTTTCTGAATTAAAGCATTTTGTAAAATAAAACTAGAAAGTTATACCTAAATTTGTATTATTTTGGTAAATACAAATTTAAAAAGGGTCTTAAACAAATCTGCGTGGTGAGATAAATTGAAAATGTTAATTGGAACTTATGGAGGTACATAATCGGTCAAGAGATTATACAAGTACAGTCAATTAGAAATAAACATATAGAAGGTTATATTAATTGAATACATTTGGATTGGTTAGAGTATACAAGATATTATTGGAGATTCTTACAAGTAACTAATTGATTTGGATAAGTTGCAAGTGTTGCTGTAGACATCGGAATAGCTATAAAAAGAAACAAGGTTAGATTTGGAACTTCATAATATTGGAACTTACCAGAGGTTGAATGCTTTGATGGTGACGTTTGCAAGGAGAGATGATTGGATTCTGTAAGCAGTGCGGGTGATATTCTGGATGGATGCAGTCAAAGGGGTCCACGTGCCATCCTGGGTGCCACTGTTTGAGGAGTGTAAGTTTTGCAGTCTGACGATATTGGGATCCGTTGTTGGTTGGAGTTTGGCAGAAAAAGCAAGAGAAAGTATTAAGGTTTGTGTAAAGAGTTAATGAAAGTTTTTTAAATAACAATTAGTACAAGAAGGTGTTAAAATAGACTTGATTTATTACTTACTTAGGAGAATTGATTAATATGTGTGTCAAGATAATATACAATTAATTGTCAATACCTGGCTTGATGAGTTTTGAAAATCGGTTTGACAGCAAATGTCATTAACTGTAATATTAAAATTCGATTAATAGAGATCTTGATTTGGCGAACCACCTGAGATAAGAGAACTTGATTTTAAAAAAGAATTATTATTTAATTAGAAAGGGCATTGCATTAATATAGGGCTAGTTTAAAGTGGTGCATTACATTTCATAAAATATATGGCTAGCCAAACGTGGAGCTTATATAGCCATTGTAATCTTTATATATATAATTCTTCTGTACGTGTGTATGTGACTGAACTCCTCCTAAACGGCTGGACCGATTTTGATGAAATTTTTTGTGTGTTTGAGTGGGTCCCTGGATGGTTTAGATTCACAATTGGATCCGGTAGGTGGCGCTGCAATCGGGTTCTAGAAATTTAGAAATTTTTTTTTGAGAAATTTCTTTTTTTAAATTTTTTTAAGATATCTCGCATAGCAGAACATATAACCCCAAGATGGGGTAAAATGGGGTAAATAAGCCTAAACAATCGATATGGGTGTCGTTATTGAGGTTTTTTGGGACGTTGATTGCGAAAATGGCATTTACTCTAAGACGATGGATATGACATAAAATTAAAACTCTATAGTGGTGAAACGGGGTTTCAGAGACAAATTATTTTTGGGCAGAACAACGTTTGCCGGGCCAGCTAGTATAATATATAAAACTGAAAGTCCTGACTCACTCACTCACTCACTCACTCATCAACGCCCAGCCCAAACCCTTGAACCTAGAAAGCTGAAATTTTGCACAGAGGTTCCCTTTATGATGTATACAAGGAATAAGGAAGGATATTTCGAAATTCAACCCCTAAAGGGGTAAAATGGGGGTTCCAATTTTGTATGGTGAAATAATATTAAATAGACATTTCGACTTGAAACTTCGTAGAAGTACTCCTAAAAACAAATAAGCAAACACGTATTTCGTGATTTTCCGAAAATCAACTCCTTAGGAGGTGAAATGGGGTAAAATACGATATGGGTGTCGTTATTGAGTTTTTTTGGAACGTTGATTGCGAAAATATCATTTATTTTTAAGTCCAAGACGGTGGATATGACATAAAAAAAGGACATGACGGAACAGAACGGGACTGGACTGTACTGGACTGGACGGGACGAGACGGAACTGGACGGAAAGGGACGGGACGGGACTAGACTGAACGGGAAGGGACGGGACTATACGGGACGGGGCAGGACGGAACGGGAAGGGACGGAACGGGACGGGACGGAACGGGACGGGACGGAACGGGACTGGACGAGACGGGACGGGACTGGACGGGAAGGGACGGGACGGGACTGGACGGGAAGGGATGGGACGGGACGAGACGGGACGGGGCGGGACGGAACGGGGCGAAGACGAGACGGAAAGGGACGGGACGGGACGGGACGAGACTGGACGGGACGTGCGGGGATAGGACGGGACGTGACGGGACTGGACGAGACGGAACTGGACGGGAAGGGACGAGACGAAACGGGGCGGGACGGAATGGGACGAGACGGGACGGGAAGGGCCGGGATAGGACGGGACTGGACGGGACGGGACTGCCGGGAAGGGACGGGACGGAAAGGGACGGGACGGAAAGTAAAGGAAAGGGACGGGACGGAAAGTAAGGGGAAGGGATGGGGTGGGATGGAAGGGGAGAGAACGGGAATGGAACTGAACGGGATGGAACGGTACGGAGAGGGGGACGGAGAAAGGAACGGGACGGGGACGGGGATAGGATGGGATGGGATGGGATGACAGAAAATAATTAGTCATTAGTTAATACACAAATAACGAACCTCGCGCGAACGAAGTCGCGGGTAACAGCTAGTTGATATATATATTGATAATGTAATAGATTTGCGATAACATTAAAATTGTTTTATATCAGAAGATCTTTTTACCTCTTAAGTACATTTATTACATGTATACATAGTTAAATAAACCTTGCAACTGCATCTATATATTAGACATCTTATATTCAGCAAACCAGTAACTTGCGCTAGTTTACTGAGTTGACTAGTTATCTTCGAAAATAGATAACAGCTTAGCTATGTTTAGTAATATAATTTATATAATTTTACATCCATTTGTTGGTCCTATGGATGGGATAGGACTTCTTAAAAATATGCACAAAGCACACCTGTAAACACCAACATCTACCAAAGTACATTTCGTGTGTAAGTAAATAGCTCAGAAAGTCGAACACCAACGTAAGAGAAGAAATAACTTTTACCAGCCAAAACTCTCAGAATATGAAGATCTATCAATCTACACATTTTCGAATAGGAGACATATTGAAAAAGGTTTTTAATATGTTTTTATATTTAATAATGATACGGAAATATATGGTAGTTCATTTCTAGCAGGAATTCTGAAATAACATAAAAAGTATAACAAACGTGTTGGAAGTCCTATGTTGATGGTCTTCATAATCGTTGTTATTATACAGTGTAGTAAACTAACAAGTTAGAAATTACGTTAATAATAACTTTAACATTACCTTGGAATGTTAGATAGTTTTTTGTAACAATAACATATTTGGCCAATGAACAATTTTCCTAACGACGGCAACTCGAATATTATAATGTGTTTTATCTGAAAAGATTAGCCATTCATGTGGGTGTTATGAATTAACTATAAGAAAATAACCAAGCGAAAGGGCAGGATTTAATAAATTTGGAAAAATGTGAGACCCCAAGATTTGAGTCAAAACTAATACACAAACCCCTGAATTGAGTATTTTAACCTGATAAGGGAATATTTCACAAGTGCTATTAACGAGATTGGTACACTTGAGTGAAAAGGTGTACTTAGTTATGTGATAATAATAAATAACGGCAACATTTCGTTTTGTTTAAACTTAGTTCAGCTACTTATAGGAATAAACGTTCCTCCTTGATCACGCCTTTAGTCTTTGGTTTTGTCAAAACCTGCGAAAAGTTAATTTATATAAAAGAGAAACCGAAATAGCACTTTTGTTCAGTCTCCTAGTTAGGCACCAAACTGAAATGGGTCATTTGTCAACCCCTCGATTAGTTACATTAAATTTGAAGAAGACGTCTCGTAGGCCTTAATATTTAAATAATTATTTGTTCTTTTTATCCGGTTAGCTAGCCCAGCGGCAAAACAGGAATATGGTTCTCCCAGTAGTGTCATCGGACTGAAACTGCCTTTAAACAAATCACAAGAAAATCCAATTTGTTTACATAAATCAATTAATTTCAAAACACAAATAAAATCACATGTAAAAACACAGGAGAAATTTAAAAAATATGTAAAGGGCTTTGACATTAAATAATTGCAAAAATCAAAGAAATCTAACGGTAAAAATATCTTCACTGTTTGAATAATACTGAAACAATAAAAGGAAACACTTGGTAATGCAAATTATATCAATTTTCAAATTGATAAAAATACATTACCGGCAGTCAAATTCGAACGGCAGCGGCTGGGAATACTATTTCAATATTTGACAATATCCCGTAAGCGGGTCTAGAACAACTCGGCGCCGCAATCTCGGCGCCGCCACTTCGGCGCCGCCAACACGGCGCGGGGCCAGCTCGGCGCCGGGACAACTCGGCGCGGAGCCATCTCGGCGCCAGCCAACTCGGCGCGAGGCCATCTCGGCGCCGAATTTAAATTCGCAAACTACAGTGTGCACTACGTAAGAAAATTATTATAAACAAATAATAAATAAAGTGATCGCCAAAAAGCTGGCATCAAATGAAAAAAAATTATTTTTGAATTTATTGGAAAATCAAACACTAACGACCAGAGGTAATGGCAAAGTGATTACAAATGGGCCAAACAAAAGTTGTCACATGACCTCCGTTATCAGTAAAATTTTACATTTTTTTAAAAATAATTACGAAACATGCATCGAAATTTATTATGAAATAAAAAACTTTGTTAAAAATATTTGTTTTTCCGTAGCAGTGTTTGTTAAAAGTAAAATTCTTTGATATGGGACCTAAACATAAAAGAAAATGTGAGAGGTCAAAGTTGGCAGAGGATTTTGAAATTTTGGTATAGGAGCCTAGATGTTGATTCTAAACAATTTTTCTTAATAACTTTTTGTCGTATTTTCTACATAAAAGGCACGCTACTCTACAGTAAAATAGGTTTTTTGAAAACTTCAAAGGCATACTTGATTTTTCAAAACTGAAATGCTGTTCGAAATTCGCCTTTAACCAAGCAGGGCTGAACCCCAAAAATTAAAAATTTAAATCGAGAATTTTTTATTCGACATAACTTTGACTACTCATGGTATTATAAGTGATTATTCAAGGGGTTGAAGCATTTAAATGAGTTAATCATTTTTAAAGCCCTCTATCGACTAAACTAAGCAACTTTGTATATGTAAGTTGAGTTAAATTATCATATTTTGGGCAAAGGAACTTGTGGTGTTCCGTTGTACACGTATTTTCTGGAGACCATGTATACAGGGTAATTTTTAAGTTGATTCTTTCCTTTTACCAGGATAAAGCTAAATAAAGTAAGCTTTTTTTCATTTACAACTTTTGAGAAATATCAAAACTAACGGAGGTACAGGGTGTTAAAGTTTCAAATTAAGAACTAAAACTTAACGAAAATTAAACTAAACGTAATCTAACTGAAATGATATGTTCAAAATTATCAGCATTCGCTTCTACATACAAGTTCCCCGTATAAGAGCGATGTGGCAGCGGCATTTTGACGACACTCCCAGTAAATAATAAGCATATTCACTCATTCATTATTTTCATAAACATGAGCCATTATTGCAGCAATAACATTAAGAAAATTACAATGGAAAACTAGTTGACAGGCCATTGCTTGACAACAGAGATAAACAAAAATAAAATTGTCCAGCCGCCTTTGCGCCAAAGTTTAGTTTTTAATTTGAAACTTTAACACCCTGTACCTCCGTTAGTTTTAATATTTCGGAAAATTGGTAAATAAAAACAATGCTTATTTTTTATATTATTTCCTGGTAAACGGAAAGAATCAACTTAAAAATCACCCTGTATATACAGTGTGTCCCCGGATAGGTGAAACGACTCTTGTAAAAGGTAAAAAATTCTCGATTAAAATTTTCATTTTTTGGGGTTCGGTCCTGCCTGGTTAAAGGCGAATTTCTAACACCATTTCAGTTTTGAAAAACCAAGTATGTCTTGAAAGTTTTCAAAAAAACTATTTTTTGTACTCATGACTTCAAAATTCATATTTCCCGGTCATTCCCTATACGCCGAAAGTTACTTTTTCCGCACTGCGGTGTTTTTTACTTTTCAACAAAAACTAGGGGAATTGTGTTTTTTGTAAATTTTTATAATAAACGGAGTTGCGCGCGCTATTGCGCGGTCTATTCTATTCAATTTACCACCATTTTTAGGCCTATTACGTTGGCCCATCTCCAAGGGGACCCTTGGGGTTCCGCCCACCTCCAAAGGGGCCTCTGGGGCTCGGCCCCTCTCCAAGGGGGACCTCGGGGCTCCGCCCATCTCCAAAGGGGCCCTTGGGGCTTTGCCCCTCTCCAAGCGGCCCTCGGGGTTCCGCCCCTCTCCTAGCGGGCCCTCGGGGCTCCGCTCATTTCCAAGCGGGCCGTCGGGGCTATGCCCCTCTCCAAGGGGTCCTTCAGGGCTCCGCTCTTCTCCAAGGGAGCCCTCGGGGATCCGCCCCTCTTCAAGGGGGCCCTAGGGGCTTCGCCCGTCTCCAAAGCGGCCCTCGGGGCTCCGCCCATCTCTAAGGGGACCTTCGGGGCTGCGCTCCTCTCCAAGGGGGCCCTCAGGGCTCCGCCTATTTCCAAGGGGGCCCTCGGGGCTCCTCCCCTCTCCAAGAGGGCCCTAAGGGCTTCGTCCCTCTCCAAGGCAGCCCTCGGGGCTCCGCCCATCTCTAAGGGGGCCCTCGGGGTTCTGCCCCTCTCCAAGGGGGCCCTCGGGACACACACGTCTGGATCGTTCTCCTTTATTATATAGAGGATTGTCCCTCGTTGGTTTAATTACGCCTGCAAACACCAGAGGCGCTGTAAACGTCGACAAAAACTAACAGGTGCGTAGGATAGGTATAAAAGTTTAGTGATTTGTGTTATCAACTCAGTAAATTAGTAAAACACTAAATAATATTTTTTTTATTTTTTAAAATACTTTCAGTTATTCGTTACAAAAAACATTGTACCTAACTCCTTCGGGAAGAATTTTCCCGAATTCGCACTACATGCAGCACTCCCTTCGGTCGTGCTGCAAACAAATAACTATTACTGTAGAGCAGCGTGTCTTTTATGTAGCAAATACGACAAAAAGTTATTAAGAGAAGTTGTTTACAATCAACATCTAGGTTCCTATACCAAATTTCAAATTCCTCTGCCAACTTTGATCTCTCACATTATCTTTTATGGTTAGGTCCCATATCAAAGAATTTTACTTTTAACAAAGACGGCTATGGAAAAGCAAACATTTTTCAAAAAGTTTTTTTATTTCATAATAAAAAAATATTGTTAAAAATAAAATTCTTTGATTTGGAAAATAAACATTAAAGAAATATTTGTCATATAAAAAGCACTTTACTTAGAAAATGGCGTTTTTTAAAATTGTGTAAATCTAAAAAGTGCTATTTTTCGAAATTTAAGCAAGATTTCAATGAGTTTTTTTATTGTGTGGTAGTTTTAGCTGACTGAACAATCTCAAGGCCAGAAAACTTTTTTTCGTAAAATGTGTCTCTATCTTGACTAGTAAATGTACGCTTCGTAATTATTTAAAAAAACGTACAATTTTACTGATAACGGAAGTCATGTGACAACTTTTGTTTGGCTCATTTGTAATCACTTTGCAACCACCTCTGGTCGTCAGTGTTTGATTTTCCAAGAAATTCTCAATATTTTTTTTTCATTTGTTGACAGCTTTTTGGCGATCACTTTATTTATTATTTTTTTATAATAATTTTCTTACGTAGTGCACAATGTAGTTTGCAAATTTGAATTCGGCGCCGAGATGGCCTCGCGCCGAGTTGGCTGGCGCCGAGATGGCTCCGCGCCGAGTTGTCCCGGCGCCGAGCTGGCCCGCGCCGAGATGGCGGCGCCGAAGTGACGGCGCCGAGATGGCGGCGCCGAGTTGTCCGGCTTCGCCCGTAAGCTGATGCCAAATATTCAGCATCGGCATTACATTTTGAACACCCAGTAACAAAAGGGGTGGTGGATAAACATCAAGTGTGCAAAACAGCACGGCGGTTATTGCCCAAATAACCAATGTATCCCTACGTGAAATTTCAAAGGTCAACTCAGTTTTATCGGAGAGTGGGTGGATTCAATTATTACAATTAAACAAACCACTAATATGCAAAAGGTCTTATCTTAGGCGCCAGGTTTGACAAAGCCCCAAAGAAATACGATTTACTACTATTCGGTATATCAATCCTTATGACTGGAATCGCACGGGATGCGTTGCAATATAACCTAACTGCTGCTATTTAATCTGCTGTGGCGAACTAAAATTATTAGCACCTGTAACATTGCTTAAAGAGCACAACCAATAACATAACATTAAATACGGTCAGTATATTTGGTTTATTTCGTATTAATATAACAAATCATGCACATGACCCACATATTAAAATATATTTAGTTTACATGCAATAATTTCAATAAATGCAAAGTATTGTTTTACAGAATGAAGGATATCAAATTCAAACATTAAAGTCGCGAACAGCAATAAAATGAAATAACCCTACAGACAATGATTTAAACAAAACAACATTTCAAACATCGCGAAGCGAGTAGGTTACACAAACAGTAAATATCGAAGCCGGACAACTCGGCGCCGCCATCTCGGCGCCGCCACTTCGGCGCCGCCATCTTGGCGCGGGGCCAGCTCGGCGCCGGGACAACTCGGCGCGGAGCCATCTCGGCGCCAGCCAACTCGGTGCGAGGCCATCTCGGCGCCGAATTCAAATTTGCAAACTACATTGTGCACTACGTAAGCAAATTATTATAAAAAAATAATAAATAAAGTGATCGCCAAAGAGATGTCATCAAATGCAAAAAAAAATTATTGAGAATTTCTTGGAAAATCAAACACTGACGACCAGAGGTGGTTGCAAAGTGATTACAAATGAGCCAAACAAAAGTTGTCACATGACTTCCGTTATCAGTAAAATTTTACATTTTTTTTAAATAATTACGAAGCATGCATTTACTAGTCAAGATAGAGATACATTTTACGAAAAAAAGTTTTCTGGCCTTGAGATTGTTCAGTCAGCTAAAACTACCACACAATAAAAAATCTCACTGAAATCTTGATTAAATTCCGAAAAATAGCACTTTTTGGATTTACACAATTTTGAAAAACGCCATTTTCTAAGTAAAGTGCATTTTATATGACAAATATTTCTTTAATGTTTATTTTCCAAATCAAAGAATTTTATTTTAAAAATTTTTTTTTTATTATGAAATAAAAAACTTTTTGAAAAATGTTTGTTTTTCCATAGCCGTTTTTGTTAAAAGTAAAATTCTTTGATATGGGACCTAAACATAAAAGATAATGTGAGAGATCAGAGTTGACAGGGGATTTTGAAATTTGGTATAGGAACCTAGATGTTTATTGTAAACAACTTCTCTTAATAACTTTTTGTCGTATTTGCTACATAAAAGACACGCTACTTTACAGTAATAGTTATTTACCTAACAAGTTCTTAATTTTCCCGAATGAACACTTTATTTGCAGCACGACCGAAGGGAGTGCTTCATGTAGTGTGAATTCGGGAAAATTCTTCCCGAAGGAGTTAGGTACAATGTTCTTTGTAACGACTAACTGAAAATATTTTAAAAAATAAAAAAATTATTATTTAGTGTTTTACTAATTTACTGAGTTGACAGCCCCGAGGGCCGTTTTAGAGAGGGGCGAAGCCCCTAGGGCCCCCTTGAAGAGGGGCGGATCTCCGAGGGCTCCCTTGGAGAAGAGCGGAACCCTAAAGGACCCCTTGGAGAAGGGCGGAGCCCCGAGGACCCGCTTGGAAATGAGCGGAGCCCCGAGGGCCCCCTTAAAGAGGGGCGGAGCCCCGAGGGCCGCTTGGAAAGGGGCAAAGTCCCAAGGGTCCCTTTGGAGATGGGCGGAGCCCCAAGGTCCCCCTTGGAGAGGGGCGGAGCTCCAGAGGCCCTTTTGGAGATGGGCGGAACCCCAAGGGCCCCCTTGGAGATGGGCCTACGTAATAGGCCTAAAAATGGTGGTAAATTGAATAGAATAGACCGCGCAATAGCCCGCGCAGCCCCGTTTATTATAAAAATTTACAAAAAACACAATTCCCCTAGTTTTTGTTGAAAAGTAAAAAACACCGCAGTGCGGGAAAAGTAACTTTCGGCGTATCGGGAATGACCGGGAAATATGAATTTTGAAGTAATGAGTACAAAAAATAGTTTTTTTGAAAACTTTCAAGGCATACTTGATTTTTCAAAACTGAAATGCTGTTAGAAATTCGCCTTTAACCAAGCAGGGCTGAACCCCAAAAAATGAAAATTTAAATCTAGAATTTTTTACCTTTTACAAGTCATTACACCTATCCGGGGACACACTGTATATACAGGGTGATTTTTAAGTTGATTCTTTCCTTTTGCCAGGATATAAAGCTAAAAAAAGTAAGCCATTTACCACTTTTGCGAAATATCAAAACTAACGAAGGTACAAGGTGTTAAAGTTTCAAAGTATGAACTAAAATTACTTAACGAAAATTAAACTAAACTTAATCTAACTTAAATGATCAAAATTTTCAGCATTCGCTTCTACACACACATTCCGCGTATAAGAGCGATGCGGCAGCGGCATTTTGACGACACTCCCAGTAAATAATAAGCATATTCACTCATTCATTACTTTCATAAACATGAGCCATTATTGCAGCAATAACATTAAGAAAATTACAATGGAAAACTAGTTGACAGATCATTGCTTGACAACAGAGATAAACAAAAATAAAATTGTCCAGCCGCCTTTGCGCCAAAGTTTAGTTTTTAATTTGAAACTTTAACACCCTGTACCTCCGTTAGTTTTGATATTTCTCAAAAGTGGTAAATGAAAAAAAAACTTACTTTATTTAGCTTTATCCTGGTAAAAGGAAAGAATCAACTTAAAAATTACCCTGTATACAGGGTGTCCAGAAAATACATGTACAACGGAAGACCACAAGTTCCTTTGCCCAAAATATGATAATTTAAGTCAACTTACATATATACAAAGTTGCTTAGTTTAGTCGCTAGAGGGCTTTAAAAATGATTAACTTTTTTAAATGCTTCAACCCCCTGAATAGCCACTTATAATACCATGAGTTGTCAAAGTTATGTCGAATATTTTTGCCGTGGTATCACGAATATCCATTGCGCTTAGTATCGATCAGGACAAGTGCGCTAGCACGAGTACTAATCCTAAGCGCAATGGACATGAGTAGTGATACCATCGCAAAAATATTCTACTTAACTTTGACTAAGAATAGTATTCGAGAGACTATTCAATGAACCAAACTACTTTTTCAAATTAGTTTTCAGTAAATCTAGCACGAAACTAAGCAATTTCTATAGTAACAGAACACTAATATTGACTTTTTCTAATAAAAATCAAATTTGTTTGAAATATTCACTATACCACTAGTGAAAATTGTCAAAAAATATTCACTATACCACTAGTGAAAATTGTTGATTATTTTCACTAGTGAAAATTGTCAATGTAGTTCTTTTTTATTGGCTCAAAGACGTCAAATCTTGTATTTTTATTGGTCAGTTTTTGGTAGACGACAAGTGAGTTGAATAGTCACTACAATTTTACTTTAATTTAGAAGCTATTTCCTCTCTTACAATATTTTAGTTGGGTGAACGGTTTAGCCACAAAAAAAATATTTTCTAAGTTCCTAAAAGCCTAGTGTTAAGTAACGGTTACTGATTCAGGCTTGTAGAAATTTAGAAACTATTTTTTGTGGCTAAACCGTTTACCCAACTAAAATTTTGTAAGAGCGGAAATAGCTTCTAAATTAAAGTAGCTATTCACAAAAAACATTGGTAGTGATTTTACAGGTGGTTAAAAAAATATGGATGGATAATTTATTGTGACGTTTTTAAACACTCTGTAATTTTCGAAATTAAGGTTTATTCCACAAAATGTGTAGTTTACTGGTACAAAACGCATGGCCAAAACATGAATAAAATCTATCAAAGATTTTTCGATTTACTTGAAAAAATTTTAAAAAGCTAATCATTTTTGAAGACCTGTGGCGACTAAACTAAGCAACTTTGTATACAGGGTGTCAACAAAAAGTCAATCGTGGCACTTCTGGAGGTGCTAGGGGACGCTATATGGAGTCGAAAAGTCCTAATCCATTTTTGGCTTAGAAGCATAATTTCTTCAGAATTCACTGTTGAAATTGGTACCGGAAATTTTGTGAACCGCTGTATGGTACCTACTGCATTTTTGTGTTCATGATGTTTTTTGTCAATTAATGTCAATGTAATAAATAATTGCGTGTTTGACTTTTGTAGTAAAAATATACACCGTGCAGGAGTATGCTGATATGTTTTTTGTGTATAGTGTTCTGGTGCTGTTGGGTCTGTGAGTACGTCGATATTTTGTCTTCATTGTTGGATTTAAAATTATCAAACTCCCTTTTAAAAGTGTTCTAAAAGCTAATAAATTATGTATGTAGACGGTATATGTGACAATTGTTTTCCCAGCCTATCTCAAGACACTGCGTCAAGCCTCCAATTTAAGGCAAAGTACAGCAGTTCTCAACTTTTTCTTTTTCATTTTCAACATTCGTTTTTACGAAAACTATGCTTCTAAGCCAAAAATGGATTAGAACTTTTCACACGGTTGACTTTCCTGACACCCTGTATAGATAAGTTGAGTTAAATCATCATACTTTGGGCCAAGAAACTTGTGGTCTTTCGTTGTACACGTATTTTCCGGACACCCTGTATACAGTGTATCCCCGGATAGGCGAAACGACTCTTGTAAAAGGTAAAAAATTCTCGATTTAAATATTCATTTTTTGGGGTTCAGCCCTGCTTGGTTAAAGGCGAATTTCGAACAGCATTTCAGTTTTGAAAAATCAAGTATGCCTTTGAAGTTTTCAAAAAACCTATTTTACTGTAGAGTAGGGTGCCTTTTATGTAGAAAATACGACAAAAAGTTATTAAGAAAAATTGTTTAGAATCAACATGTAAAATTTTACTGATAACGGAAGCCGTGTGACAACTTTTGTTTGGCCCATTTGTAATCACTTTGCAATTACCTCTGGTCGTTAGTGTTTGATTTTCCAAGAAATTCTAAATAATTTTTTTTCATTTGATGCCAGCTTTTTGGCGATCACTTTATTTATTATTTGTTTATAATAATTTTCTTACGTAGTGCACGCTGTAGTTTGCGAATTTAAATTCGGCGCCGAGATGGCCCCGCGCCGAGTTGGCTGGCGCCGAGATGGCTCCGCGCCGAGTTGTCCCGGCGCCGAGCTGGCCCCGCGCCGAGATGGCGGCGCCGAAGTGGCGGCGCCGAGTTGTCCTAGACCCAGTAAATATATATCCAACGGCAACACAGCTTAATTTTATATATCGTAGAGTGTAATCATATTATGATAACAGTTCATTCTGTGTTCATTCAGCCATTCATACAATAAGTCAAATAATATGCTTACCATCGAAGCTCCTCATGGCAACAACTCTGCCACCGCTTGTAAAATCAAATAGTATTTACATCTACCATTTGCGAAACGAGTACCTCATTGCTTGCAGTATGGAAATTGCTATATTAAAAAGTAAACAAAACAAAAGCTAGATCGCGCCTTCTAGTCTGGATTACTATGGTTTCTAAATTCCCCAATAAGTCAGTAACGACGTAATAACGCCATGCTCGACGTTGTGCCGCTCCCTTGAGAAAGTGGTCACGTCCCTGCTCACGTGTACCGGTGCGGTTCAACCAAGCAATCAAACGTAGCCCAAAATTGGCGGCTTCACTAGGAGCGCTAATTAAGAACGAAAATACACCACGCATTAGCGAATGATCTAAATCAAATCTAACGCTGCCTACCTTCACAATGGAAGCGCCGAAATTTACAACTGCGTCACGTTGTTTCTCGACCCCTCAAAATCCCATATTACAATGGCTTTTATAAGTGAGCGACTATTCGTCCCCACAAAATAAACATCAAACCCAAACTAATAAATCCGTAAATTAACATTTACGACAATTAATTCTGCCACGTGCAGAATTATAAAACCAGCATTAGCATTGGGTCTGGAAAAACACGACCTCTCGAAGAGCGTTCTGGCTGCAGAAGACGGAGTCGATGTTCGACACAAGACCTCACGCGCAGGCCAGGTACGTTCGCAAAATGAAATATTGACTGCGTGCGTTCGAATATCAGCAAATAATAGCAATTCAACTAACGCGAAAATAAACCGTAATAAAGCACATCGCCCGTATCGTACATTCGCCACAGAGCACTTCTCGCATCCTTGCGTCGCGGCTGCCTTAAATGGAACGTATTTTTCGTTTACCCTTTATTTCATTTTACAGCATTTGCCCTGCATTTGTTGGGTCCTAAGCCTGAGCTATGTGCAATTTGCTACTTTTAACCATTTATCAGTTAAAGCAAAAATAAACAAAATTTTGTTTTTTAAGGTGCTCACCCTGTATATACTTGCTTGGTTTTGTGGTAGGTAGACACATAATTTGCATGCAAAATATCGTATTTCTCCAACAAACAGTTTTTGTTACACCGACAACATCCAAACGGAATAAGAGAACCTCTTTTTTGTCATATAGAGGCACTAAAATGTGAAGATTTAAAGAAATCTCGGAAGGTAACTTTTCTTGATTACAATACTTCCTTCGTCTTTTATTTGAGGAAAGTAAGAACATAATTAAATCTTTAAACACCCTACTTGCGGTAAATAATAATAAAAGCGCTATTAAAAGAACGTTGAAAGAATTACGTTTTAAAAGAAGTTAAATGTCAAAATGTCTTCATACGGTTCTGGCTTGACGCTAACTCTGACGGTGTTTGCATATAGTATTCAAATCGGGCGCAAAGTACACACTGCCGGGGTCGGTAGCTCAGTGGTAACCATCCTGACTACTGGGGCCTGTAACACAAGCCCTACAAGTGTAACAATTGTAGACTTGTACTTGTAAACTTGTTGAGATTCTGTAACACAACGGAACTTGTAATAACCTGTGCCGCACTTGTAATTACGGCAGATATTCTACACTTGTAGGTCTGTTCTGTAACTCAACGCCAACACTTGTAAGTTTGTGTTACGGATTTTACTACAATTGTAGAAAAAATTCTACCTATCCTAAACTGTGGGTTTCAGCTTCTCATATGTTAATATCAATAAATCCTTCTTGGTGCACTTATTCCCCAATATGTGGTCAAGTTCAAGTGCAAGTGATTCTAGTGAGAATATGTTGCTGTCCGAGCAAAATATCGATTTAGAGCAATAACTGATTTTGACTTTCTCTCTAATGAGAAATTTATTGAGATTCAGGTTAAATAAGACACAATTCACAAATCTTCTTTGTGATCTTTCACCAACACTGGAAAATAATACCAACCGTTGGTATGGGCTATACCCTACGCAGAAAATAGTTGCTCTACACTGGCTGGGAAATGGTGGACAATACCATAGTATTTGCGATATGAATGGGATTTCAAAAATGACTGTAGATGCGTTCAAGATTTTGTGGATGCTGTCAACCAAATTAAATTTAATGAAATAGTAGCATGGCCCGCTGACACATTAAACGTGGTGCAGCAATTTCATGAAATGGCAGGCATACCTGAGGTGTGTGGGGAAATTGACGAAACATTCATAAATATAGATGCCCCTACTGTTAATTAACCGACTTACGTAGATCAACATGGAAAACACTCAATAAACTGTATGGCTGTTTATGGCCCAGACATGAAATTCTAGTATGTGAGTGGTAATTGGCCCAGAAGCGTACAAGATGCCAGGGTACTCCGCAACAATTGATGACAGTTGCAGACTTCATCCAATGCAATAATTTTAGGGGATTTAGCATATCCTTTAAAGCAGTGGCAGATTCCACCAGCATATGAAGATTTCTTGAATTAAGCTCAAAATGGTTTTAATAGAGCTCACAAACGAACGAGACGAATTATAGAAAACGCAGTTGAAATACTAAAAGAAAAGTTTCCTTGTTTAAACTATTTGCGAGTCAATCCGGTATTTGTAGGAAATATTTTTAAATGTTGCACAACTTTATGCAATCATCAGAATCAAGTCGATGACGAGCGTCCAATGGACAACGCACTTAAGGAGACGAAGGTCCAGTGGATGATGCACCGGAATCACCGGATTGGCCAACTCCTTCCATTTGTCGACTTTATGCTCTTTCCGTAGCGTATTAGAGAAAGCTCCGAAGAGAACATCTTTCTTCTCTATAACCTTATTTAAAAATTGCAACTTTCTTTGCAGAACATTTTTTTTCTAAGCCATTACTTATAAATGGAATAATTACAACAATAAACGAATTTCAACCTTTTTGTATTCCACAACTGGACAAACAAGTGAGCAGGGATTTATTTTGATTACACTTGGATACCAGACAAATTCATAGGTAATAGCTATTAACATATCTAGGAATGTTATGAGTATCATAACTACCGCAGATGTTGTACTGAAATCCGAGCTTGTAGAGCAAGTATTTCAAACTTCTAAGGCTGTTATGATTCATAGCATGCGTGGTTTGTTCAATAGTTATCGGTTGACATGTACGGTAATGGTTGCCATGTACAGTAAGTTATGACTTAGTTACCAGCCTACTTTTGTATGTGTAAACAAGGAATATATCCTGCAACCGATAAACATATAAAATCGCTGGAGTAGAGGATACTGTGAATTAGTTTATACGTTATTTCTATCTGCTTGATTTTTTTGAATAATATTGCACCCTTCGATCAGTCTACAAGTACAGAACTACACTTGTAAGATTTTTTCTCCGTTATAACAAGTCACTCAGTTAAGTTTGTGTTACAGAATTAAGCACGACTTGTAACTACAAGCAAATTTCCTACAAGTTTTACACTTGTTACAATTGTTAGCTTTGTGTTACAGGGCCCTGATCTAAGGGTCGCGAGTTCGATTCCTGGTACCGGTCAGGTTTTCAAAAATTAAAAAATGCAGATGAAAGCCTCTAAAAAATTCCATCATTCGGAAGTGATGTAAAGCCGTGGGGCCCATGTTACTACGATGTGTAGCATGTAAAAGATCCCTTGCTAGGGTTGGAACTCCTTAGTCTCGTCCAAATTCTAAGTAGGACTTTGACCATATAACCAAAGCAGTCGGTGTCTAAGGTACCTGGTACTCTGCATGCCTAGACCTTGTCCATTAACAAACAAACAAACAAAGTACACACTGCTTATTTGCTGATGGAAAGAAAGCATTCTTTCGCGCTTGTAAAAGCTTCTAGCTGTTGAAGGCAGTCTTATCACGTTGACCCGCAAGCATTTTACGTGGAACTGGATACTACTTACCTTTGAATTGAAGACGTCTTACATTGCGTCATTGATCATGGATGATAAAACGCGTGCTATTGGGAATCCCGGATGACGTGTAGCTTCTGGCAAGAACTGCAAAGTTAGTGTCTCCTAAAATTTACTCTTCGAACGTATCTTTAAATATGGTACCAAACTGTGTACTCACCTCTACACTCGTAAAATGCGTTGGTGTATTCAGAAACGCTTGTTTTCTGCACTTTAAATTTGGGTACAGCAATTATTTGCTACTGGTTTCTACCAGCTGCTATTTAACTTAGATCGTCTTGAGGAATTCGCGTACTATACTTTAGAGTCGCAAACACGTGCAACCCTCCGTTGAGGCTACGTGAAACTAACTTCTTCTTTGTTAAATCTAGATGAGTTGAAACTCATGGCTTAGGCCCGTTTCAAAACTTATGCATTTGTTTGAAATTCTATATGAAATGTTATCAGCTGACAACTTTCATAAATTGAATAGATTGCTGAAAAGCAGAAAATTATGGATATGCGCCTGAAATTGTTTGTCAAAAATATTTCGAAAGGGTTCTTGTAATTTTGCAACAGCTATAAGTAGTGGGCGGTTTTTGGGCTACTAAAACTGTTAAAAAGGGCAAGAAAGTAAACAGAAAATGTTTAATAATAAACCAAATACTTTTAAAATCTTCGAATGGGCAATTTAAGCATTTTTTCTGCCAATTTGTTACTGTGAAAATAAAAATAGAATGTAATTTATATATTTTGAAAGTTATGAAAAAACGCTTTTTATTTCTTTACAAATTCACTACATTTCGAATAGCTTCTAAAAACCTATATTTACATAGAATATAAATCAGAATCAAGCGTTTCATAATTTACAGTCATTATTATTATTTGTATTAGTTGTATTACTAAATTTTGCATTAACATAGCAAACTAAGGTTTTTTCAATATTCTCAGTAGTAAACGCTTGTCAGTTGTCTTCCAGACAGTTTTTAGGTAGAGAAAACGACCTCTCTGTATCACTCGATGTTACTGGTGTATATTTAAAAGTAGGTACATCATCCACAGAAACCATGTGATCTTTTCCTACTAAATTTCCATTCAACACTGATTGCAACTTTTAATATGCTTTTTCTGTCACTTTACCTGGTACTTTTTTCAAATTGTCCGATAAATCTTCTAACATGTGAGCAAACAAAAGTGAAATTAAGCTTGGTTTTGAAAATTTAAACATATGTCGATTATTAATTCACATTATGTTACTGCTCTAACATGTGAGCAGAACATCAACATAATGTGAATTAATAATTGACATGTTTCAATTTTCAAAGCCAAACTTGATTTCATTTTCGTTTGCTCACATGTTATAATGGACGTTTATTCAGTAAGTGAAAGATCTGACTTTTCTAATTACGCTAGCACACCATGACTGACATAAGCAAACAAGGAAGTGGCTAAAGTACAACAAATCGAAGATGTTCCCATAAATACAAAATTAATTTTGATTATTCAATTTACCTGTCATCTGTCAAAAAGTGACCAATGAAAATCCAGAATTTGACGTTTCTTGACCAATCAAAAAAATAGCAGGGGATATATCTTGCTAGAAGGTATTCAAGTGACTATTTTAAACAAATGTAGTTTTTATTAGGAAAAATCAATTTTAGTTTTCTGTTACTATAGAAATTGGGTAGTTTCTTACTAGATTTACTGAAAACCAGTTTGAAAAAATAGTTTGGTTTATTGAATAGTCCCCCGAATACCGTTCTTAGTCAAAGTTAAGTAGACTATTCAATTCACCTGTCATCTGTCAAAAAGTGACCAATGAAAATCCAGAATTCTGACGTTTCTTGACCAATCAAAAAAATATCAGCGGATATATCTTCCTAGAAGGTATTCAAGTGACTATTTTTAACAAATGCGATTTTTATTAGAAAAAGTCAACATTAGTGTTCTGTTACTATAGAAATTGCGTATTTTTTGCTAGATTTACTGAAAACTAATTTGAAAAGGTAGTTTGGTTCATTGAATAGTCTCTCGAATACCATTCTTAGCCAAAGTTAAGTAGATTATTTTTGCGGTGGTATCACTACTCATGTCCATTGCGCTTGGGATTAGGACTCGTGCTAGCGCACTCGTCCTAATCGAACCTAAGCGCAATGGACATTCGTGACACCACCGCAAAAATAGTCGACATAACTTTGACTACTCATGGTATTATAAGTGAATATTTTTGCGGTTGTATGACTAGTCATGTCCATTGCGCTTCGTACTGAAGAATATAATACGTAATGTACCGGGTGACTATAAATGATTGAGATTTTTTTTCTTAGGTTGGCACTGTTTATGTTGGTGACACTGAGAATCTATGTCAAATTCGAGCTTAGCAGGTTAGGTTTTGCGTCAGTTTTGACACAGAATGACGCAAAACCTAACCTGCCAACATTGAATTTGACATAGACTTACAGTGCCACCAACATAAACAGTGCCAACCTAAGAAAAAAAATCTCAATCATTTATAGTCACCCGGTAGGTGTAACATTATAGCAATAAACGGAAGATCAAAAAGGCATAAAACTATCTTTTAAACTCCAGTTAAAGAACATACAAGGGCCTATAACGGAAGCACAAAGAATAAAAACACGGAGGATAATGAAAAGAGCATCAAAATCTATTAACGCTTCAGTTTTTTTTTTTTTTGTAGAAGGTTTGTTATAAGATTATGCAATATATTTTTTTTTAAATCGTCAACATATTCCTATGAAATAGAGTAAAATTTCGTATTAAATAAGAATAGTGCTGCCTGTGCACGATCTTAGGCTTATTAAAAAGTACAAATATTCTAATGCAAAAGTGAACGTTTTTGTGCCCTTATTGTATTTTAACTATATGCAATAATATTCGGCTGCTCCGGTGATCATAAATAGTTACCTTGCCATGCTGGTCCTAGCTTTCTGACCACCATACTGATCATAACTTTGTACTTGTGCAAACCATTTCGTACAGTAACAAACATAATACTGTAAAACGTTAACGCTACCATCGTCAGATAAAATGCAACTGCATTCGCACTTCCAAAACCTCGTCAAATCTGAGCCCAAGAACGTAATCCTTTTGAACTAGCCTTTCATGTTGCCATTGCCTCAATTTGTGAAACTCAGCTGCACCCATCAGTGCATTTATCTCAATAAAAGTAAGCTAAGCTTGCACTAATTAATAGTATACTATACCTTTTCAACTTCAAATTGGGACTAATCAATTTCAAAATGGGAATAAACAATTTCAAAATGAAATAAACAATTTCAATTTGAGAATAAACAACTTCAAATTGGGACGAATCAACTTCAAATTGAGAAAAGCCTTTTGTTAACGGTAGTCTTTGCAATATGACAATTACATGGTTGTGACAGGATGGAACACCAGCAACAACTAACAATAATTAGTTCCGTCCTGTCACAACCATGTAATTGTCATTTTTCAAAGACTACCGTTAACAAAAGGCTTTTCCCAATTTGAAGTTGATTAGTCCCAATTTGAAGTTGTTTATTCTCAAATTGAAATTGTTTATTTCATTTTGAAATTGTTTATTCCCATTTTGAAATTGATTAGTCCCAATTTGAAGTTGAAAAGGTATAGTAGACACAATTAAATTTCTCAAGAGAATAACACTTGCCGCTATTTTTAGTGTTAAGCAATGTGGAGGTATTTCACTGAAATTTTACGAATCTAGGAATTCCGTAGAAAATTGTAAAATGTTGTCATTATCTGCAATATATATATCTGCAGCATATTTTAACTGACAACCTGACAATACAGCTTCTTAAAACGTCAAAATTAAAATAGTAACTGGTAACTTAGCAATTTATTAGTTACCACGGTGAAAATTGTTTATTTTACTTTGCTTCCCAAGGTGGAGAAAAACAATTTCACGACCTAAAGATAGGCCAATAATGGTGCGTTCTGAGACTAGTAGTACAAAAAATTATTAATTATGTGCCTCGGTTTGACTTTTAATGCATTCTACTTCAATTGGCAAGCAGAATTGTAGAGAGCACAAAACCATTGCAATATATTTGGACAGAGAGTCATAAGGCAAATTATTTAATCATATGCCACTGAATTATTCTAAAACATATTATTATATCTAACCGTCAGCAAAAATAACATAGAAAACAACAATCAGTTTACAGCTAACGGCAACGTGCTATCAGAGGTAGACCAAGTTACATACTTTGGTTGTAACTTAAATAAAGACTGGGACTACTCAAAAGAAATCACGGTTCAAATTGAGAAGGCAAGAAGCGCATTCAACAGGATGAGAAGACTATTATGCAACATCAACCTTAACATACATATCAGACTTCGAGCCCTTAGATGTTATCTATTCTCAGTCCTGCTATATGACGCCGAGGCCTGGACTTTGACAGAAGCAACAAGCAAGCGCATAGAGGCTTTTGAGTTATGGTGCTATCGCCGCATGTTGAGAATTTCATGGACACTTCAACACATCAAACAACACCGTATTACAACGTCTTGGTAAGAACAAAGAAGTTCTAACAACAGTTAAACGAAGGAAGATGGAATATTTTGGCCATGTTATGAGGAGTGAGAAGTACCGCTTACTCCAACTAATTCTACAGGGTAAGATAGAAGGTCGAAGAGGGCCGGGACGACCCCGCATATCATGGCTGCATACTCTCAGACAGTGGTCCGGACTGACTACTACAACACTGTTCAGAACAGCCGTGAATAAGATTACATGGGCCAGCGTAATAGCCAACATTCTCAGAGGATAGGCACTTGAAGAAGATTATCCTTCTCTGCACATGTGTTAATTTTCGCTCGTGGGAGAACTTTCAAGCTTCAATAACTCTTCTCTATAGCACTTTGCAAAAATCGTAATTTTTTCCATATTTTGTCCCCCTATAATTTTGACCAAGCAAGTCGTTCGGTATCTAACTTAATTGGACACCAGGACTTTCAACGATGAAACTTTTTGAGAACGTTTCGTTGCTCTCACAACCATAGGCTAGTGTACGATTTAGTGGATAACCGATTCCTAATTTTAAATCGGTTTGTGGGGCGTTTAAAAAAATGTAAACAGAAAATATAATTTATTTAGCCGGCTATACTATGCCTTAAAATTAACGGGTATTGCTGATACACCCTATATAATTATCTAACCGTAAAAATGTAATGGAACCTGCAATTAAGTAGTAAAGGTATTTTCACGAACAGACAAATAATCATATGTTCGCTTGAACTTTTTTTATGCTATTAGGATTGTTGTGGAGCCTTTTCAGTTTTCCGTTATTTGGAAAATTCCTGATTGCCAGCTCGCCTTGGAATTTAATGGACTGTATGAATTGTAGGTTTCACTGAATTATACACACGTTGAAAAGCCGGAAATATGTTACTTTATTAGCAATAAACAACACATTGAACGTTTGAACATTTACAAAGAATTAGCTTTCGGAGTGCGGACCGGTTCGCATGCTGCCACGTTGACAGATGGAACGTAAGTAAGTTTTTAGAAACGGACGCCCGCCTGGCAGTCCACTGCGCACAGTATGAATTCAGAATGCAAGAGAAGCGGCAAAGTTTATAAAGTCCTTAACATACCGCCCGCCTTGGAAAGGGTAACCTTTCAAATAAAACAGTACAGAGTTGACATGTAAAAGCTAGAGTAAAACATGTAACATGAACACACATATATACAAAGCATAATAGTACATGGATCTTAATCTAGTACAAGAAAACCCGAACAATGGGGAGCCAAAAGGCTTTACGAAAACTGCGCTGAACGCTAACGCACTAGTTCACAACACTAGGTAGCGGGCACAATTTGGCGAAGGATCGTTTCACGATTCCTGACACAGTGTTCACTGACGCCACACGCGTAACGCCGTCAAGGCCAGGGTGCAGCTCGGTGACCCGGCCTAACCTCCACTTCAGAGGGGGTAGATTGTCATCCTTGATGAGGACCATGGAACCAGGCTGGAGGTCCGAAAGATGCGTGCGCCATTTGGTGCGCTGTTGGAGTTCCGAGATGTACTCCTTGCTCCATCTTTTCCACACATTCTGGTGTAGTTGTTGTATTCTCTGGTATTTAGACAGCCGAGACTCGACTATCTCAGTTACGTTGGGATCAGGCAGTGACACCAACGGACGACCAATCAGGAAATGAGCAGGAGTCAAAGGCTGAAGGTCGTTTGGATCAGAGGACAAAGGGGACAGGAGTCGGGAGTTTAAGGTCGCTTCCACCTGTGCTAACAAAGTGCTAAATTCATCATAATTTAGACTAGCGTTACCTATAACGCGACGTATGTGATGTTTGGAGGACTTGATTCCGGCCTCCCACAATCCGCCAAAGTGGGGACTGTGCGCGGGTATAAAATGCCAAGCTACTCCGTCGTTCGCGACTGATTCGGAAATAGAAGGGTTTTGTTCCGCGAGAAAATTGCCTAATTCGATTAACTCGGAATTAGCGCCTACAAAGTTAGTGCCGTTGTCTGAGTAGACATGGAGCGGTTTGCCTCGTCGAGCCACAAACCGGCGAAAAGCCATTAAGAAGGTTTCAGTAGAAAGATCAGCGACCAATTCAAGGTGCACTGCCTTTGTGACGAAACAAACGAATAGACAAAGGTAGGACTTTACTAGTTTAGAACCACGTCCTTTGCGATCCTTTATCATGAACGGTCCACCATAATCGATACCAGTCGTATGAAATGGGGGCGATGATTGAATACGAGAGGCTGGCAGATCTCCCATTATGGGTTCGGTTAACTTAGGAGAAAATCTAAAACACCGCAAGCATTGATGCACCACTTGCTTGACTATGTTTCTGCCAGAGGTAATCCAATATCGTTCTCTGAGATTAGCTAACAGCATTTGAGGTCCGGCATGCAGAAGCCGAAGGTGCTCATGCGATACTAGGAGTTTGGCGAATGGATGTTTGCCAGAAATCACTAGAGGAAACTTCTTGTCAAAGGGTAATTGAGAGTTGTGGAGCCTACCACCAACTCTTAGCAGTCCCTCGGAATCCAGAAAGGGATTCAGGGATATCAAAGCAGAAGATTGTTTCACAGGCTTGCTCTGTGACAACAGTTTAAGTTCGTCAGGAAATGACTCGCGTTGGGAGAACCTGGCAAGCCTTACAATAGATGCTTGCAGTTCATCTGTAGAGAGGGGCCCAGAAAGGCGATCAGCTTTGGGGGTCCGCGCATTGTTATAAAAACGAAAGCAATAAGCTGTAACTCGTTGTAAGCGAGCCAGACTTGAATACTGCTTGAACGGAAATGGTTCAACAGAGGTTACAGGAAGACTCTGAACTTCTTTTTTGAATTCTGGAAGCTCAGCACGAACATGTTTGGAAGTAGGCCAAGAGGCCTCACCTTCGCTTAGCCAGGTGGGACCATGCCACCAAAGGCTCAATTCTTTCAAACCTAAAGGGGTGATTCTCCTAGTGAGAAGATCAGCAGGATTAGACGTTGTGGGAACATGCCGCCAAGTGGCATCAAAGGTGAGTTGCTGAACATCAGCAACTCTGTTGCACACAAAGGTCTTAAGAAGATTTGGACTGGTTTTCAACCATCCTAGCACTATTGTGGAATCTGTCCAAAGACCGATTCTAGATATGGGCAAATCAAGTGCCTTTATGACTTGCACGGAAAGTTTGCTTAGAAGAACAGCTCCGCAGAGCTCGAGCTTCGGGATTGTCAAGGGCTTTAAAGGGGCTACCTTGGCCTTGGAACAGAGAAGGTGAACCTGTACTTCCCCTTCCTGATTCTTGGAACGTAGGTATATCGACGCACCGTAACTATTGTTAGAGGCGTCGCAGAAACCATGGAGCTCTATCTCGACCACGCTCCGACAGAGGACGTGACGAGGAATTGCTAAGTCATTGAGCATGAGAAGCTCACTGCGATAGGTTAACCATTTTTCTTGTATGGCTTTAGGAACGTGTTCATCCCAATCCAGCTTTTCCATCCAAAGCTGTTGCAAAAGAACCTTGGCACCCATGGTGCATGGACTTAGAAGACCCAACGGGTCGAATATCTGCGATATTTCAGACAAGATGCTACGCTTCGTAGCCTTACTACTTGTAGAATTTGAAATATTGAACATCAGATGATCGCTTTTAAAGGACCAAATCAAACCAAGGGTGTTTGTGTGCTCATGTGCACTGAAATCAAGAACACCCGGATGCAAATCGGAATCTGGTATTCTATCGAGAACTTCTGGAGAGTTAGAAATCCACTTTCTAAGTTTGAAGCAGCCTGACTCAAGAATCTGATCCAAGTTTGAGCAGAGAGTACGCGCTTTCTCAGGAGTGTCGGCACCTGTCAGAAGGTCGTCGACGTAGAAGTCCTCCTTTATGATTCGAGAGACTTCGGGATTTGAAGCCTCACATTCGATGCCCAATTGGGTTAAGCATCGAATAGCAAGAAAAGATGCTGAAGCGGTGCCATACGTAACCGTATTCAGGTCGTACGACCGAAGAGGCTCAGCTGAGGAGGGTCGCCACAAGATTCTCTGAAGGGGCCTATGGTTAGGATTCACCAGAACCTGGCGATACATCTTCTCGATATCAGCTGATATAGCGAATAAATGCTTGCGAAAGCGAACAAGAATGGAAAATAAGTCTTGTTGCACGGTTGGGCCAACCATCTGTTCAGAGATTGCCCTGAAGTGGTTGCTTGAGAACCATTGAATACAACTCGGAGTTTAGTTGTCAGGCTTTCCTCTTTTAAGACTCCGTGGTGGGGTAGATAATAGGATATCTCGTTTGAATTAGGGTTTGAAACGGACATATGACCTAATTCAGAATATTCATTCATGAAACTCGAATAGCGATTGGACAAGTCAGGGTTCGCTTGTAACCGCTTCTCTAATGATAAGAATCTTCTCTGAGCGATTTGCAATGAATCACCCAATACCTCTACAGGTTCCTTGAGAGGGATAGAGACAACGAATCGACCATTCGCTTCTCGTTGAGTATTTTGCACGAAATGTGCCTCACAGGCGTTCTCTTCATTTGTGCGAACCTTTTCCTCTGGGTAATGTTCGAGTTGCCAAAACCTAGCAATGGGGTCAGAAGCATTCTCGATCGTGCCAAGATTGCACTGTACAGGGTACGCAGAAGGAGGGCCTGTAGGGCCAGAAACAATACAACCAAAACGAGTCTTTTGGAGGATGGGAAGATTTGGGCCTAGACCAATTTGTCCAATACAAAGGAGCTGCCAGAAAATGGGCGAACCAATCAGAATGTCGATGGTGCCCGGTTGGTCGTAGGACAGATCTGATAACTTGATGTTATCAGGAACCTTGAAACTGTTTCGCTGGACGCGAAAACTTGGGGTAACACCCGTAATCTCATCGAGAACACGACAGGGTAGGCCAATGCCGTATGAAGTGTGAGGGGCTTGCAGCTTGATATCACACCTAGCCTTAATTTGAGAAGTGGCTTTACTTAAGCCAGAAACAGTAACGTTGACTTCGCGAATTGGAAGCTTCAACCTTTTACACAAATCTGAACGTATAAAGTTCGATTGGGAACCGGAATCCAACAGGATTCGCACAACGTGAGGCGTACCATCATCAGCGATGAGTTTAGCGGTAGCCGTAGGTAAGAGTACCTGCAAAGCATTCGAACAG
Organism: Agriotes lineatus; assembly: GCA_940337035.1. Lineage (NCBI taxonomy): Eukaryota > Metazoa > Arthropoda > Insecta > Coleoptera > Elateridae > Agriotes > Agriotes lineatus. Next base: position 55,238 of record CALNHX010003757.1, on the reverse strand, counting down.
AATGCCGAAATCGATTGGTTTAGTTCAACAGGGGTTTCTGCCGACATCGCAGATCCTGGTTGACTAGAAGAAGCATTTTGAGGTTTATCCTCATGCAGAAGGGTGTTGTGCCTCGATTTGCACTTTCTACACGTATGTTTGGAGCTACAGAGGCTCGATAGGTGACCCTGAGTTAGGCAATTAAAGCATACGCGGAGCTCTTTTGCCTTTGACTTTCTGTCAAGAACAGACAGCTTGACAAACTTATCGCATTTGTACAAGGAATGAGATCCTTTACAAAGTGGACACGAAGGGGTACCCGACACAAATGATTTAGAATGTACCTTGGAAGACCTTTCGGGTGCAAGCTTGCTATCTTTTACCTCTAGAGTTTCTAGAAGATTTGCTGTATTTTGCAAGAATTCCTTGAACTCATCAAGATTAGGCAGGTCAGAACTTGACCGGTTTCTAAGGACCTCCCATTCACGAAATGTAGTGGGGTCCAGTTTTTTAGAAACTACATAAATTATAACAAAATCAAGAAGCTCGCTTTCGGTAGCTAATGATTTGATTGCTGCAAAATGTTTGAATAACATATCGCTAATCGTACGTAATTTAGTTGCAGATTCCTTACTGCAAGATTCAAGCTCGAAAATAGCCTTGAGGTGGTTATGAACCAGAATTTTTGGATCATTGTATCGATTGCACAATGCCTCCCAAGCTAGAGTATAATTACCCGCAGTAAACTCTAAACTTTTTATAATTTGGCTTGCATCACCCTGTAAACTAGCCTTTAGGTAATGCAGCTTCTGAATATTAGTCAGCGTTTGATTCTCATGAATTAAGCTACTAAATATCTCACGAAATTCTAACCATTCTGAAACACTTCCTGAATATTTAGGGATTGAAATGGTAGGAAGCCTAAACGATGGCGTATTACACTGCGAGCTGCAGTTTGAATGCCCTGATCTTAAGCTACCAGTAGGCGATCCAGAACGATCTGGTGCAACATCAGACTGTTTGTTGTATTCATTAATCAAATATTCAGCTTGTGAAATTGCAAAATAATAAGAATCTTCAAATTCGACTCGCTGTTGCATTTCCCGTTCTGCATCCTCACTGGCTTCTAAAATTTGTTCATGAACCGCATAATATTCCGATAACAAGGTGGCTGTATCATTCAATCTTTTTTGTAACTGAATAATTTGAATGCTAGATAACGATTGATCTACCTCGTAAATTGTTTGCAACGATTGCACGTATTTTGCGAAACTCGTAAGCTTGCCTTTGATAGAGCCACTTGCCCTAACAAGCGAATTCATAATTGTTGAAATGAAAACAACTTAAGGATGAAAACTGTTCGTACGCCACTGGCGTGAATTTTGTACGCTTCTGGTACGTGGACCCAACGGGTCAACTATCTGTGATATTTCAGGCAAGATGCTACGCGTGGTAGCCTTACTACTTGCAGAATCTGAAATATTCTTTAATGATAAAACCTTTCGCACGCCTCTGGCGCGAATTTGGTACGCCTCCGGTACTCGGAATGAATCACGACGCGGATGGCCGTGTACTACGCAAGACCAAATTGCGCCACGAACGCGAGACTGTTTTAACAACGCAAACGGCTCTGCAATTTGAAAATGCAGGGGTTATTTTAATCACGCATGGACAAAGAAACTTGGCATTTTACGCGATTACCTTGTTTATATAACTCATAAACCATTTGTTTATGCTATAATACACAGCTGAAATTATGCACATGTATAACACAGATGATAGAAAACCAAATATTCATGCATAGGAAAATCAGGCTTACATTGATATTGGTGTATGTGCCGCCTTGCCGGTTTTCCTCGTTGCTGTGGTTCGTACTACCGTCTCGTCTGCAGCTGGAATGCACACGTGCACGAACTTGGCGCCAAACTCGGCGTTTGGCTATCTCGCTCTCACGTTGATAGCACCGTATGCTGTCTTCCTTCCTCTCGCTAGGAATGAATTTAACACGATTGAAACTGCTTGTACTTGCCTTGCTGGCGAATGTTGTCGAATGCTGTCGCTGTTGATTGGACTCGCAATGACCTAATGTGGTTTAATCCTGGCTCTGTAGGACCAATGTTGTGGAGCCTTCTCAGTTTTCCGTTATTTGGAAAATTCCTGATTGCCAGCTCGCCTTGGAATTTAATGGACTGTATGAATTGTAGGTTTCACTGAATTATACACACGTTGAAAAGCCGGAAATATGTTACTTTATTAGCAATAAACAACACATTGAACGTTTGAACATTTACAAAGAATTAGCTTTCGGAGTGCGGACCGGTTCGCATGCTGCCACGTTGACAGATGGAACGTAAGTAAGTTTTTAGAAACGGACGCCCGCCTGGCAGTCCACTGCGCACAGTATGAATTCAGAATGCAAGAGAAGCGGCAAAGTTTATAAAGTCCTTAACAAGGATCGTTCTGAATTTACGTGTCGGGGAACTGCGTGATTCGTCTCGTCAAACTTCTTCTCGCATTGGGCCCCGGAGACAGTCAAACGTTGTTCAGATATAGCCGAGCGTCCTGCGTGCAAGATGGTATTTTGTAACTATCACAATGTGGGAAGTCCTTACCGTTCCATTTACGATTGTTGCATATTCGGTTTCGCCAAATCGCAGGCTAGTAAGTTTGACATTTCAAACACTGTCTCGCTTTCGAGTTTCCCAGGATTTTACCTCGAGTGACGATCTGCTACATTTAAAGAAACATTGTTACGGTCTAAAACGGCTTTTACGACACCGCGCCGGCACATACAAAAATTACGTAACAGCCAAACGGCCAGCGCGGACGATATTTCACATAATCGGGACAATGACCCACCCAGGGCCGCTGCCCAGCCCGCAATAAGATAATGCCGACTAGACCTCAGTGGAGCGAGGGAGGGTCCTTTACGAGATTGCCTACGGGCAACGGCCAAGAGGGCGGTAAACATTGATAAAATTAAATGGAGCGCCACCCGGTTTAATCGATATAAACGAAATACAAAGATAGATCCAGAGTAAAACCGGGAAATCAAAAGAGCCTACCTTCTAACTTATCACCTTGGCAAAATCTAAAGCTCAACGGGAAGGAAAAATAGATGTGCACAGTCTCACGACACTGCAGCGGCAAGCGCCCTCTTAAACACTCAGTCTTCACCGTACATTTATCTTTACACAGTAACCTCAAAGTGGGCATGCACAGATTCGTTGGAAATTATAAGGCGTCGTTCGAAATACCGTTTTATTGGTCTCACACATGTAAATTAGTGATACACAAAAGGTAGACAGAGTCATAAATGGACTAAACTATATTATAACTAAACAAACACATGAAATGAAATCACAGCGGCCTCAGCGACGCTTGTAATGTTTCTACAAAGAACGCACCAATTATGCGCGAACACTGAATAAATTTAGCTTTACAAGAGGCCTTGGTAGGCCGTTATGAATTAGCAAAATATCATATAAATTAGGCCTAAACAGTTGCAAGAATTTGATTATCAATAGCATCGACCAAGCGGCACTGCAAGTAAATACAGATAAATTAGGCCTGAACAGTTAAATAAATTAGATCTTACAAGCTACACACACCTTTTTGTTTGTTTTGCTTGGTCGCGTCGTTGGTGTCGGGCTCGCCTACAGTGCAAGAAATCCGCAACGTTGCAACGGTACTGAATGATGACGCCAACTCCCCACAAGAAACTTTACTGCGACCATTTGCACTCCCACGAGCGATGAATCCCCCAACGAGTATATGCCTACCTGACACACGAGAAACCGCACGACCAACGGTATGTAAGCACCGGTCAAATCTGTCAAAACAACACAAAGCCAAAACTCGCCTTTTCGCGTCAAACACAACAAGCAGGACCAAGCTGTAACAGGACAAACACAAGACGCCGTACCCGAAGGCTAGCTTGCAGACGCGCTTATGAAGACGGACGGAGACTAACTCAATGCCAAAAAAGACGCCACGCCGAGTTTCGCCAGACGCGAATTCTAACGCCAAAAGTTGTAGCCAATCGAATTGCAGTTTGCCCCGCGCGACAACAGCGAAGCAAGCCGCGGACGAGAAAGAGCGACTGAAGTTTAAATTATTCAAGGCAGATACCTCGCTCGCTCCCATTGACTATGTTTTAAAATTGATGTAAACGAAACGAAACAAAATGCAGCTGCGACAAAAAAGACTAGAGCCCAGAGCGGTGCGGAGCTGCGTGCCCGTCAACTTTAGAATTTTAGATGCAAATAGCTGAAGTATTATACGAGACAAATAACTGATGTACTATACGAGAAAATATGACTGAAAAGGAACCTATATACAAGCAAACTCGTCATTTTTGTAGCAAAACTACTCCAACGGGTGGCATATCGGTAAAATATAAAAATGGCCTGACAACATCTAGTAACGTTTTCCGCTACGCCTTAAATAGCAGCTATGCTATCGAGGCACTGTAACTCAATCTATTATTTGGCAACCCTCTATCTTTTCAACAAAACCCTGAAAAGCTTTCCGGTCATCGTATGTGGATTCATGCTGACTGCTGGGAGATATTCTCTTTCTACCGCTGTCCATTCTTCAAACTTAGCTCCGTAGAGGCCTCACTTTTCGTGCCAGAAGCCTGCAAATCTCGCTATATTTTTGCGGCGAGCTCGACCAAGATTTTCTGCGACGTTCGGGGTCTGTGACTTACCTTGGTTTTCGAATTTTCCAGTTTGGTTGATGGCTTGTTTTCTGGTCAATTATCTAATATTGCATGTGTAATATGGTGTATAAAAAAATCGATTTTTTAATACTGCAAAGCAGTATATCACAAAAGTTGGGCTTTTGCTTGAAACAAATCTTTAGTTCCGGCTATTTGTTTCGTCAGTTATTCATCTATTCCGGGCTAACCTGTATATGTTCACTCGAGTTATGATTTGCTGTATTTCAAATGATACCAAACTTGCTTCGCGCGAGCTCTCTGACTTCGGTTTTCCCCAAATAATTCCTTATCATTTTGCGCTAGCCGCAGCGGTCTTTTTCCGTCCGCGATTTCATTTAACTTTCGCTTTTGGTTGGAGCAACTCGTTCCAAGAAGGCATCTTGTGTGCTATATTGCACCTCAATTATTTAATTTTGTTTGTGGGCTGATGACTGAAATCAGGTATGTTTGCGCTACTTTGTTTGATATTCAAGTTTAGTAATTTCCCTTTTCTTATTAGCTCTTAAACGCCGTTTTTTAAACGACTTCTTATTTGGGTCTCCTGATCGACGCCACGTTTGATCTCATAATTGACACCGTAATTAATAACTTGGGCCCGCAACTCTTTTCTGGAATGTCATTTTGAGCTTGCCAGTTCGTAACGAGGACCGTCCGTTCCATTATCAATTTCGGCCGCGAGGTCGGTGCTGCTGTTGGCATGGAACGCTAAGATAATCTTGGACGAATTCAGCGCCTGCATGCGACGTTTTTTGTCACAATCCAGGTTAGTCTTATTTCAACGTTTGTTGATAACCCCGTCCTCCCATGAATTGTTGGCTGAATTGATTCCATCGGCGCTTCACCACAACTAACCAATTTACAATTTACAAATGTAATCTACGCTATAACGCAATGTATTAATTATTCACAAATCTATGATTTACAAATTTAATCTATTATAAAATGCAATGTATTAATTGTTCACAAATTTACGATTCACAAATTTAATTTATTACAAAATGCTCATTTGAATACTTATTAAGAATTTTTGTAAGTGCCCTCACGCCATTTTACTATCATTACCGAGATAACGGTTAAAACATATGACAGTGGTAAGCTTACTCTTTCATTGAGTTGTGGTCACATTCAATCCAAGAGCCCAAAAGAGGTTCATATATTTTTTGCCGTGCGTGCTGCATTTTCAGCATAAGTAAAATACTGTATTCAGACATTTTAATACTGTGACAATCAATTTAAGGATTTAATACCGATGTTGCAAGGCAACTATTAATTGTTAATTAAATAAACTTAATTGTTTGCTATGACTTTATTTACTTCTCGAAATCTGTGATTTCTAGCGCCCTGTTTTTTATTAAAAGACCTTGCAGTAGTACAGCTGATGATAAGAATCTGCGACCCAAGGCCGCCGAGATTGAGTTAGCTAGGCCATTGCGGCAAGTACAAACCTTTCAGAGCTACCATGGTGTATAAATGATAACGGGGTTGATCTGCGATTATACTACCATTGATTATTATTAGTAATCGATCGCAGGTTGGCTTCTTTATTGTTTCACTGACGCCAAACGTGTGGGGCTCAATTTTGGTATCACATCAGCTGTGCAACCTGCAATTCTTTAATATTTTGACCAAATTATTTATTGAAAATAAATGTCAACGCACTTCGTGTTGATGAGTTACTCTATGAACTACTGTTCAGAGGCTTTGATAGGGACACGGTGGAAAGTATGAACGTCGACCAACGTCGTAGGACTTTGCGTGCGAAGCTATTGTTAGAAAAGGCTGACCCTACGTTGCTTAGCGTTTATCAGTTAGTAGCACCCTTTGATGTACAATTCGAACTTGATGCTTGTAAAGGCAAACTAACTGAACTTTCGGTGTTAGTTACTGCTTTCTCTGGGGCACCTTCTTTTGATGCAGAATTATGGGACGAGATTAGGAAGCGCAAGCAGGAGGCCGATGAAAAACCCTCACTTTTGATTGCTGTGCTGCTTAACTTATTTGATCGTTTACTCATTAAACCATCTGAAACAATTCAACTTAAGCATATTATGAAAAATTTGCAACTTTTTTACGCTACTTAATTATTCTTAACAGTAGTCCACGATATTGAACACCTTGCATTTCTGTGTAAAAAGCTAGAAGGCGTTAGGATACAGAATACTAAATATTGCAATCCTGCTGCTGCTTCATCCTTGCAACTGGAACCTGACTTGGCTTACCAGCCTACTCCTAAAAAATCTGTGACACAGACCGCACAAATGACAACTAAACATCCTGGTCCTAGAACTAACCGTGCGAAAAGTACGACCATTTGTTGGAACTGCCGTAAATTAGGCCATACTTTCCATATTTGCTCAGCAGATAAGACTATTTTTTGTTATATTTGCGGACATGCAAATAGTTTGCCACGTGTCCTAAATGCCATCCAAAAAACGCAAAGTAAAGGGTAGATATTACAGCCGATCTATTTCTTATCCCTATTACACTAAGGCTGATACTTTATCTTGGGAATCTTGGTTACGGACTGTGAATGAATTTTGCCGTATGACTTGTAATACTTCAGCCACCTTTACTAAACAACTTTCTGACAACCGTCCTTATTTAACTATTTATATTAATGGCGAACCTATTCGCGCTCTTTGCGATACAGGGGCCAATCAAACTTTAATTGGGCGCAAAGGTCTATATTTACTTCAGAGACATGATCTCAAATTGTGTCACAATAAGTCTCCACTTACCTTGACTACTGCTGACGGTCAGCTACAAAATATTTTAGGTACTGTTGCTTTACCCATTACCATTGATGGTATTACTAGGTCCATCGATGCGGTTATTTGTGACTCAATTTCGTCTACACTAATTTTAGGTGTTGATTTTTACTACGCTTTTGGAGCAAAGACTGATTTTGTCGCTGGGCGCTTCGATGTGGCTGAAAATTTTTCGCTGCAGACTATTTGTGGCGTAGTTGATTTGTCAGTTCAACAAAAACTTCTTCTAGACCAAGTTGTTGGGAAGTTTGCTGAAATTTCTGGTCCTACCTTAGGCTTAACTAATTTAGTCGTACACACTATTGATACGGGTGACGCATCTCCTATTAAGCAGAGATACTACCCTTTGTCTCCTGCTATGCAAGTTCATGCCGACCACGAACTTGATCGCTTGTTAGAGATGGGTATTATTCGTCCCTCGAAATCTCCTTGGAGTTCTCCAATGGTTTTAGTCAAAAAGAAAGATGGTTCTTATCGACTTTGTTTCGACGGTCGAAAATTAAATTCGGTTACCAAGAAGGATGCTTATCCTTTACCCTATTTAAATACCATTCTTGATAAATTGCGCGATGCACGTTATCTTACGTCCATCGATCTTAAACAAGCCTTTCACCAAATTTCTCTACATCCTGATTCGTGTGAAAAAACAGCTTTTACAGTACCTCGACGTGGTTTGTTCGAGTTTACTGTCGTTCCGTTTGGTATCGCGAACGCAGCTGCCAGTCAACAACGTCTCATAGATAGCATTTTTGGTCCGCTATTGGGTGAAAACATTTTCGTGTATTTAGACGACATTGTTATCGTGTCTGGAACCTTTAAAGAACACTTGGACACCTTAGAGCAAGTTTACACTCGTCTTAAAGACGCCAACTTAACTGTCAATATCGACAAATGTCAATTTTGCCGTCCCAGTCTTACGTACCTCGGCTTTGTCGTCGATAAAAATGGTTTACGCACGAACCCTGATAAAATTTTGGCTATCAATAAATACCCTCAACCAAATACGGTGACCGAAGTCAAACGCTTTATTGGCTTAGCTTCTTGGTATCGCCGCTTCGTCCCAAATTTTGCCACTATTACTACTGCTCATATTTCGGACCTAATTAAAGGTCGTATTAAAAAGCAGCGCGTGCATTGGACTGATAATGCTCTTAAATCCTTTAATCAAATCAAATCTTGTTTGACCTCCGCTCCTGTTTTGAGTAGTCCAAATTTTTCACTACCGTTCACGTTACAATGTGACGCTTCTAATTTTGGCCTCGGTTGTGTCCTTACACAAAATATTGACGATGAGGAAAAGGTTATTGCTTATGCTTCACGTACCCTTAACAAGGCCGAACGCAATTATTCTGTCACAGAGAGAGTGTGTTTAGCTGTCATCTTTGGCATTGAGAAATTTAGACCGTGTATCGAAGGTACAAATTTCACTGTGTTAACTGACCACTATTCCTTATTGTGGCTTACCAATATGAAAGACCCCACTGGCCGTTTAGCCCGTTGTAGTGTTCGTCTGTCGCAATACGATTTTACAATTCGACACCAACAGGGCAAACATAATGTAGTTCCCGATGCTTTATCGCGAGCTCCTATTCAGGTTTCCGCTCTAGAACTTGTTGATGGTGACTTAGACTCTTGGTACTTAAAAATGCTTGAACGTGTTAGCCAAAGTCCTAATCAATTTCCTACTTGGCGAATTGAAAATCACCGACTTTTTAAGTATGTTCCCAACCGCCATGCCATCGTTAGCAACTTAGTGGAATGGAAACAGGTTACACCCCGTTCTCGCCGAACTGAAATTTACAAACTCTTTCATGACAGTCCCACATCTGCTCACTTGGGTGGTTATAAAACCTTTTGTAAGATCTCCGAACAATATTACTGGCCTAAAATGCGTGCCGATGTCATCCGTTACATACGCCATTGTGAAACTTGTGCTGCGAGTAAAGTTAGTCAACTTGCTAGACCTGGTTTAATGGGCCAAAATAAGAAGATTTTATACCCTTTTCAATGTTTGCCAATTGACATAATTGGTCCTTTTCCTCGCACGAAAACTGGTAACACTTCTATCATAGTTGTATGTGATTGGCTAACCAAGTTTACCCTAGTTAAAGCTGTTCGCGCTGCCACTGCTAAAACAGTAGCCAAGTTTTTGGAGAACGAAGTCTTCCTCATTTTTGGTGTTCCTCAAATATGTATGGTTGATAACGGACCACAATTTATAAGTTCCCAATTTAAAGCCTTGATGAAACAATACCAAGTTCAACAAGTTTGGTATAATGCTTCTTACCATCCTCAAGTCAATTTTGTCGAGAGAGCTAACCGAGTTATCGGTACTGCTCTTCGCTCTTATGTTTCGGATAATCATCGTTCGTGGGACGAACATATTTATCAAGTTGCACACGCTTTGCGTAACGCCGTTCATGAGGTGACGGCTTACACCCCTTCTTTCTTAAATTTTGGGAGGACTGTACCAGTTTCTGGGACTTATTACGGTCGTCTTAAGAACTTCCAAGAAGAAGAATTATCTTTAGAAACTCGTGAAGACCTGGCTTCAGACGTTAACCAGCTTTCTGAACTTTATCAAGACGTTGTTAAACGCCTCAATAATTCCTACCAACGCAATTCCAAGCACTATAACTTGCGTAAGCGTCCATTAAAATTTAATGTCAATGATTTGGTTTGGAAAAGGAACTACGTCTTATCAGACGCCTCTAAATCCTTCAATCAGAAATTGGCTCCTAAATATGTCAAATGCAGAGTACAAAAAGTTACCGGTCCACTTACCTATCAGTTAGTGACCGTCCGCGACAATAAGAACGTTGTAGTTTGGCATATTAAAGATTTAAAACCCTATTTTGGAGGACAAGTGCAGAAGTGAATTTTGGTGCGCCTGATTGTATGTATGATGATGTATGTGCATGTTTAGCTTATCTCGCCTATTCACCCTACGGATAGTATTATACTATCAACATTATTCTCACCCTTTTCGACTTGATAACCAATTTCTATTATTATGATCATTGTTTATTGCGTGCTTCTTTAAGTCGTATATTTTTTTGATTTTGAGTCCTAGTTAAGCACCCCAATTACCGATTTGATGGTACTTTTCCTTATCATTAAATTATATTAGGTGAAACCCTTTTGAGTGACGGATTTCCTCGCTTTCTTATAGATAGCGATTGGATCTTTTGTCGAACTCTTCTTGAGTCTTTTGTTGATAGTGAAGCAAGTGTTTAGGTGAGTTGCTTTCGTGATGAATGTGTGAGTCTTTTTTACTTTTTCGAAGTGTGTCTTTCTGACGATGGAATTAACCTTAAGGAGTTTTTAGACCTGCACGATTTACTTAGGGTGGTTGGTTGGCATGCAGGGTCGGTCTCTTTTTGGGAAGCCTTTCCATCAAATATATTTTTATTTCCTTTCCCCATCTCGTTAACGAGATATTTCCAAAGCGTCAGGTTGACATTATTAGGTTCTTTAGTAGCCTTTAGGATTTGTGGTATGCATGAGTTCATGCTTGGGTTTTTTATCGTTGTTGGGGCTTTTTGTCCTGGGTTTTACCCGAATTTTTTTGTAGTAGTACTTTCAATTCTGCGATGTTTCATACAGAAGTAAGTTTTTGTTACTTATCTCCGGTGTTTCGCTGTGTGTTAGTTCACACGGTGTTTCAGTGTACAGTCGTTCCCGGACTGTTCACTTTTCCTCGACCAGCAGGGCTTAGGGTTTTCTGCTTTGGCGCTCTTCTTCACAGTCGCTTACATTCGCGGTGATCACTACGGGGGCCCGCGCTGAGTGTCTGTGATCAACAGCGTCCCCACCTTTTGTTAATTTCCAATTTCACTACAATAGCTTCTTTCAAACAGCCCTGCGTTGACTGACTGACTGACGGACATCGGATTTATCCCTTCCAAATCCTTCTTCGTTACACTATCTTCTTTTACTATACTCTTTTAATACCCAGGTATCCTTTTTTTCCGATTTCTTTTCTTTTCTACTTTATTGGCCTATTCCAAATCCCATTTTTTTAGTTTCGTAACTATTTCCGGCTGCTGCCTCAGCCGTTGGCTAAATCTCAGCAACTTTTCAGTGCGCTGACTAGGTCAATGCGTGTGTGTTCTGCCAGTACACATTTAAGGTAACCTTCTGATTAGTTCGTTTCCCGTTGGCTATGGTACGGAGCTAAGCGTCTAACTTATCCACCGACGCGTCTTTTTCATCTAGCGCGACGGATCGGTCTAGCACTTTGCTCACGACTATTCCTTCCGTAGAAACTTTCTATCTCTTCTTCTTTACTTAACTTTACTCTTTTATTCCCCATCTATTTCCCTATTTTCCTTTCGCCTTCTTTTGACTGACGATGACCATTTCAATTGCTTTAGTATAGTTATACCTCAGGCATTTTTCTTGGCCGTGGGGAGTAAAACAAATCTTTAGCTCCGGCTATTTGTTTCGTCAATTATTTATCTATTCCGGGCCAGCCTGTATATGTTCACTGAGTTATGATTTGCTGTATTTCAAATGATACCAAACTTGCTTCGCGCGATCTCTCTGGCTTCGGTTTTCCCCAAATAATTCCTTATCATTATGCGCCAGCCGCAGCGGTCTTTTTCCGTCCGCGATTTCATTTAACTTTCGCTTTTGGTTGGAGCAACTCGTTCCAAGAAGACATCTTGTGTGCTATATTGCACCTCAATTATTTAATTTTGTTTGTGGGCTGATGACTGAAATCAGGTGTGTTTGCCGTTTTTTAAACGACTTCTTATTTGGGTCTCCTGATTGACGCCACGTTTGATGTCATAATTGACACCGTAATTAATAACTTGGGCCCGCAACTCCTTTCTGGAATGTCATTTTGAGCTTGCCAGTTCGTAACGAGGACCGTCCGTTCCATTATCAATTTCGGCCGCGAGGTCGGTGCTGCTGTTGGCATGGAACGCTAAGATAACCTTGGACCAATTCAGCGCCTGCATGCGACGTTTTTTGTCACAATCCAGGTTAGTCTTATTTTAACGTTTGTTTGTTTAACCTCCCATAAATTGTTGGCTGAATTGATTCCATCGGCGCTTCACCACAACTAACCAATTTACAATTTACAAATGTAATCTACGCTAAAACGCAATGTATTAATTATTCACAAATCTACGATTTACAAATTTAATCTATTATAAAATGCAATGTATTAATTGTTCGCAGATTTACGATTCACAAATTTAATTTATTACAAAATGCTCATTTGAACACTTATTAAGAATTTTTGTAAGAAGTGCCCTCAAGCCATTTTACTATCATTACCGAGATAACGGTTAAAACGTATGACAGTGGTAAGCTTACTCCTTCATTGAGTTGTGGTCACATTCAATCCAAGAGCCCAAAAGAGGTTCATATATTTTTTGCCGTGCGTGCTGCATTTTCAGCATAAGTAAAATACTGTATTCAGACATTTTAATACTGTGGCAATCAATTTAAGGATTTAATACCGATGTTGCAAGGCAACTATTAATTGTTAATTAAATAAACTTAATTGTTTGCTATGACTTTATTTACTTCTCGAAATCTGTGATTTCTGGCGCCTAGTTTGTATTAAAAGAGCTTGCAGTAGTACAGCTGATGATAAGAATCTGCGACCCAAGGCCGCCGAGATTGAGTTAGCTAGGCCATTGCGGTAAGTACAAACCTTTCAGAGCTACCGTGGTGTATAAATGATAAGGGGGTTGATCTGCGATTATACTACCATTGATTATTATTAGTAATCGATCGCAGGTTGGCTTCTTTATTGTTTCATGCTTCGCTAAGAACTGTATAATGTTTCAAAGCCGATAAAAATTATCTTAGGTCTGCCCAAATAGTTAAAGTTTTGAATTTTCTGTACAATTGTTATAAAAAGGAAATATTTTTAGAATTGATTAAATCCGTCATACAATCTGTGGGCAAATCTTAGAAGCTACTGTTAAACCAATTTAACAACATACTAAAAAAATATCACAAGTAATATTTTTAGTCTGCGTAATCCACCTAAATTTTCAAAAGTTTTACAGGTCTCCACTTTTGCCATGTTTTGTATTATATTAGCACTATATTATGTAAAACACTTATAAATTACAATGCTAATAGTCTGTAGTTTGTGCTGTGATATGTAACTTTTTACTAGTTCTGTAAAACTACCCAGGAATCATCACTAACGTGTGGTTGCATGTCGAATTCCATCCATGCCTTTCCCATCCACCAACATGGAGACCAGGTTTCATTGAAACTTTCAACTTTTGCTATATAGCCCAGGCATATTAAGCAAATGTTAGAGCAAACCTAAAAACTGTAGTCCTGATTTTCGGCGCAAATGTTCCTTAATACCCTAGGAGCAACCCCTCAAAAGTCTCCGCTTCTGGGGTGTCTACTACTACTAAAACTTTAAAGGAAATCACAAACAAGCAGAGCTGGGCCGTAATTAATTACTTTTTAATTAAATTACTAATTAAATTCCTTTTTGTTTATTTGCCTTGTAATTGAATTACTTTTCAAAATGCGGTAATTGTAATTGGGAATTGCCATCTTTGTTGGAAAGTACTTGAAGATTACTTTTTAAAAGTAATTAATTACTGCATTCAATTACTCAATTACTTTCGTGTAATTAAATTACTTTAAAGTATTTAAATTACTTTATAGGTATTTGAATTACTTGTGGTAATTGAAATTACTCGAGGTAATTGAATTACCTTGTAGTATTTCAATTACTGAATTACTGACCTCGAATGGGTGCTAAATCTCCAGAACGCATAAATAAGATAAGTTTTTCAACGTTTAATTCACGAGCGAGTGATGCAAAGGGAGTGGATTAATTTATCACGAACATGGAAAAATCACTTTTATAACATATTTAGCGTGCTATTTTTTCTAATATCATTATAAAATCTAGCCAAAATTAAATTCGACATTTCTTCATATTCGAATTTTTTTTTAAATTGGCAGTAAAGAACGTCAAAATCGTCAAATAAAATACGAGAAATCGGCAGTGAAGTAATCCATTGTTTTACAACTTTTTGTAGCCGGCTGGGCGATAGGTAAACGTCAACCGACGTCAACGTAACCTATAAAAGTTGGTTAAAATGTTGTAACTTCGCGATTTCTCGATTTAAAAAAACAATGTACCCCTGGGCACTGGAAGTTCCATTTCAATCATTGTGTGGTTTATTTGCTTTGGCCCTTCGGGCCTCGGCAACTAAATACACAATCGTGATAAAAAGCTCAACTTTAATGATAACTTATGTGGCAACTAATATAAAAAAATATATAGATTTGAACTTCCAAGTCCCTATACCTTCTTACAGAAGGGACTTTGTGCTAAAGTATATTAGGTTTAATCGGTTTATTATAACCTAAGGAATCTATGCCAAATCGGTGTCCCATTTTTTTTGGGACACCCTGTATAATTGTTATCCTTGAATTTATTTATTTACTTACATCTTACATCAAAACAAACTAAAAAGGTTTTGGTTTTGGTGAACGGTGCATGTAGCTAGAAGATTTAATTATCAAAAAACCTTCAAGAGTGATAAAGCATTAGGTTACTATAGTTAACAAAACATAAAAATTAAGCATTTTTAGATAACGATTACGAATCGACACGATACTAATGATAGTTGCAACTTGCAAGAAAATTCTACTAAATACAACTATATGACACTAATTTTTATTGAAAGTAATTGAAAAGTAATTGATGTTGTACAATTAGAATTACTAAGTAATTGGTAATTGAATTACTATTTCCTGTGAGTAATTGAATCTTTAGTAATTAAATTACTACATTCGGCGGCAATTGGTAATTAGTAATTAATTACTTTTTAAAAGTAATTTGCCCAGCTCTGCAAACAAGTAATATAGAACTGAGTTTTGGCACAAATGTTCCTCAATACCATGGAAGTAACCCTTTAAAAGTCTCCGCCGCTGGGGTGTCAACGTTGCAGGTTTTTCGTTTTTCGTTATTAAAGGAAATCTGAAACAAATAATACAGTACTGATTTTTGACAGCAATGTTTCTTAGTAGGTACCCTAAGAGCAACCCTTTAAAAGTGCCCGCATTTAGGGTGCCGGCGTCTTAGTTTTTTTGATCAAGAAGAGACAGAGTCCAGTAATATTTTTAAAAATTAAATTAAAATCTGAAACAAAAAATTTAGTACTGATTTTTAACACAATGCTCATTAGTACCAAAGCAGCAACCCTTCAAAAACCCTTGCCTCTGGAGTATCTGCATCGTAGTTTTTTGGAGCAAGGAAGGGCCAATATCCCAGCAATATTAAAACAGTTTAAAGGAAACCTGGAACAAATAATGTAGTATTGATTTTTGGATAAATGTTCTTTAGTACCATAGGTGTAAAAGTGTACACACGCGGCACCCCGGCACCCCAGAAGCGTGAACTTTTGAAGGGTTGTTTCTAGGGTAGTAAGAATTTTTTTCCCAAAAATGAATACTACATTATTTGTTTCAGATTACCATAGTATTGAGGAACATTTGTGCCAAAACTCAGTACTGTATTATTTGTTTTAGGTTTCCTTTAAAGTTTTCCTAGTAGTAGTGGGTCCTTGCCCTTTCTTGCTCCAAAAAACTATGACGCCGACACCCCAGAGACGGGTACTTCTGAGTGGTTACTCCTAGGGTACTAAGAAACTTTTGTGGCGAAAATCAGGACTACATTTTTTTAAGGGTAAAACCTATTAAGCCTGGGCTAATAGCATTAGCAGTAGTGAGTCATTAGCGTTTTAGTAAAGACGTGTTTACTTGGATATTGTGTTATACACTAGTGTATTGTGGTATCATCAAATGTGATATCTAAAGCTAGAACTAGTGATAATCACATTTCTGATAGCAGTAAGGGAATGCGTAAAGCAATATTGTGAACACATTGTAATGTTAGACATTAAACTCTTGATCTTCATCGTTGTTGTTATAGACTATTTACCAAATTAATCTGAGTGCCGTTAAGAGCTTTATTACCGCGCTAAGTAACGTACTCTTTTTATAGACCAAGAATACATTGAACACGTTTGCTTATGGCACGTAAGATGCTCACATCAAACGAGTAGTGCTAATATCTATAAAAGCACAAAAGAATATGAAAATAATGACACGAACTGAAGTTTCTCTTAAGCGATCGACCAAGTGTTAGAAAATGACAATGAAGGATACGTTAACTAAAGAAGGCAATGCAATGCAGAGGTTACAAATCATTTTGAAGCAGCACTACACAACTTTAAAAACAGAGTAAAAGCGTATTATGAAAAAACTAATTAATTTTTGATGTGGCTGCTAGTAAATGTTCAGATCTTCTTGACATCCCCCCCGCCCCCAGAACCCCTTGCAAATGTGCTTCTGAAAGATCCAGCGACGGGTTAACGATAATAATTATGTGTTTAACTCCTCCATTACATGAATTTTTTACGTAACATGGCCTTTACTGACTGACGAAAAATAACGAGAAAAGATTATTTGTGCCATAACGATTCCACCTTTTCTAATACGAAGTCAAAAACACCAGAGAAACACGGGGTTTTGTCATTATTCTCACATTTTTGTCTGTGCCATTCAAGATAAGATGTAATGTCTAATAACATCACAGCGTGTATCCAGCATTGCTTCACTCATCCCTTTGTCGCTGCCACCCTCAGTGTGATTATCACCAGTTCTAGCTTTAGACACCATATTTGATGATAACAGAATAACCCCCCCTACACTATCGCACAACACAAAAGCCAACTAAGCACAACTTTACTAAAACCGTAATGACCCACTACTGATGAAAGCTATGGCAAAATTTTAAGACTTAAATAAAGCCTCCCCTCAAGATTGGGTGTATAGGAAGGGTACGGTTGGAACTCGAGATGCGACCACCTCTTCGTGGTGATTTTCGAGTAGTTTTACGAAACTAGCGAAGAGTCACGTATCATATCACAGGCTACAGACTATTAATAGCAAAACCAGAACATTTGCGATATACCACTTTGCCATAGTAAAAAAGGCGTTTCTTTCGCTCTACCCTAATTTGTAAGTTACTGATAATTTAGAACGCAGCAGAATAAGATTTGGTGCTTGTAAACTACCATCAAATTTGCTATGTTTATACGTAGTTGCCGTTGTATTGGGGCATATCCCCATTAGCAGCTCTAGCCAAGTGTATCAGTATGACTTCCTCTTAATGAACGTGTTTTGCAGACATTTGCTGACTCTGTTATCGAGTGACGTTATGGCGAGCTGGTAAAATTTTTAGGAATTGTTTTATAAATTCTTTGTGGTGATCGCAGCAATAAGGCTGACCCGCTAAAATGCATTTTAGTAATGTTATCTTAACGGAGTTCTTTGATATTCCCTATATGACTTTCATTTGTAAAGCGCAAAGAAGCGTTGTTGGTTGCTGACTCGTCGTGGTGGTGTCCTAACCAACAATAAAAGCATTTTTCCCGTACCGATTGATTTAGTTTTCGCAAGCGAATGCCTGTTTTTCCAGTTTAAAATTCTAGTCATCCCGTGGCGACCTTGTAAGCCTGTTGCAATAAGTAAACGGGTTTTATTTGTTCCTCACTTGTAAACATCAATTTATCAAGTCACTATATTCACCTTGAAAATGTTTTATAACTGGCTAGCCAGTAAATTTTTTACTGGCTAGCCAGTTATATTTTACAAGCGTGCTTATAGATAAATGATAGCGTGCAAAGCCTTCCTTAGTATGTGTGATATTGATGAATTTAGTTGCTTGTCAGTTTGACATTTTGAATAAACGGTAAATTTCTAGTTATTTACAAGTGAAGAACAAATAAAATATTCAACAATACACGCCAGGTAACCATTTTTACTGGCTCAAGGATATGACAGGCTCGCCTAACGGCTCGCCAGTCATCCCAATCCTATCGCCAGTAAAAACTGTTTTACCTGGCTTGTAATGTAAAATACTATTAACCTGTAACAGAATATTTGAGAATAAAATTTTACATTTATCGCCAATATTGTGAGTGTTCGAAATGTAATCACCTTATTCCAGTATAAAATACGTATTTCTTTCTCCAGCTTTCTGTACTAGGAACTTCGACTTGTAAGGATCCACATTTGCTTACCTAACACTAGATATTCAAAGCTTAAATGTTTACAGCGGGTAGCGAGAGGTACTTTCTTACGGTCCCGGTAAGAAACAGACCTCTTCAGGGAACTGGCGACCCTGCCCTTGCAAGCCCTTAATTTCTCCAACTCCATCCCCCGGAGGAATTATGTCCCTTACCCATATCCTGACCCATACCAAAAAAACATCCTTACCTATCCCCCTCCCATTGGGGAAGGCAACGGGAAACCACCCCAATTAATTATCCCCTAGTAAAATAATGATGGCTACAGCAAAATATGATATGTCAATTACTGATCATGGACCTCGGAAGCCAAGATCCGGCAGGGGAGGAATATACAGGGCCTCTCAGGTCGTCAGCAAGCGAAACCCCTGTAAAGAAGAAATAGAACAAGAACTAACTAACTGAGAAACAATATTGAGAAGGAGAAAAACAGATATAGAATAGGTACTTGGAATGTTAGAAGTATGTATGTAGCAGGAAAATTAGATAATACAATACAGGAAATGAATAGGCTGAAAGTGGATATAATGGGTGTAAGCGAAATGCGATGGCCAGATTCAGGTACCTTTACACACGACAACCATGTAATCTACTACTCAGGGACTAACAATAACCAACACATAAACGGAGTTAGGATAATAATATCTAAAACAATACACAGATCTGTTTTTAACTTCGTACCCATTTCGGACAGAATAATGATCGTGCAAATAAATACAAAACCAGTTAAAACTAACTTAATACAAGTATATGCTCCAGCATCAAACGCAAATAAAGAACACGATGACGAAGACATAAATCAATTTTACCACCAAATGACACAAGCGCTTAAACTAACAAAAAAGCAGGACGTAACTATTATACTAGGAGATTTCAACTCGAAGATAGGAAAAGGCAGATATGAAGACATTGTAGGCGATTTCGGCTTAGGCGAAAGAAACGAGCGGGGTGATAGACTACTAAAATTCTGTCAAGAAGAGAAATTTGTAATACAGAACACATTTTGTAAGTTACCACCACGAAGATTATATACCTGGATATTCCCCCAGGATAGCAATGAACAAATAGTCCGAAACCAGATTGACTATGTTCTAATAAATAAGAGATTCCGAAATGCTATAACATCAACAAAAGCTTATCCGGGAGCAGATATAAACTCCGACCATAACCCATTGATAGCAAAAATCAAAATAAAAGTAAAAAATGTTAAAAAGCCAATAAAAGTTGACAAATGAGACACCGCGAAGCTGAAAAATGAAAAAGTCAGAGAAAAAGTTAAACAACAACTAGAGAAACAAATAATAATAGAAAGGGGAAGTGTAAATAAGAAATGGGAATCAATGAAAGAAAAAATAAACCAGATCTGCCAAGAAAATATACAAGCCCAAAAACCTCGTAAAGATATCCGCATAATTACTGAACTTTATTGGAACCAAAAAGCTGCAGTAAAATTCGAAGAACAAGAATCAAAATATATAGACATCAAACGAGGGGTGCGACAAGGTTGCATATTGTCACCATCGTTATTCAATATATATTCGGAAGCAATATTTAAAGAAGCCTTATACAACGCTATCGCCTTTTACAATTAATAATGGAAAGGTAGAAGGAAAAAGATCAGTGGGAAGAAGGAAAACGTCCTGGATGAAAAACCTACGTGAATGGTATAATACAAACACTACCTCACTGTTCAGAGCAGTCATGTCTAAGAACGAAGTAGCCTCAGTGATAGCAAACCTCCAATAAGAGATGCATCTGAAGAAGAAGAAATGTTTACAACTACTATTGCAATTACAGTTCTATCATTATTAAACTGATAATGAGCTGGCGCTCCATTGTTTCTCAGAGACATGTGATTAATACTATGGTAGAACAGAATATGTTGTGCTATCGTTCCAAATCCACTGGAAAGAAAAAGCCAAAAGTTGATATTGGTCAGAGAACCTATATAGTAACTTACATAATATTATATAGGTTCTCTAATCTTGGCTATTAAATATAGCAAATAAGCATTTTTCATTAGAGATAAACCCAGAGCTAACAATGGCTACGTAATTAAATTTGCTGGAAGTTCTTAAAAATGCTTGGTGTTGAACTTCCAAGACTCTAAGAATGTAATCTTGAGCGTTGATCATTCAAGAACAGTAATGTTAATCGATTTGCTTGCAATACCATATATCCTATCACAACCTCTTTAACGGGCACATTTTTATTTTCATGTACAACTACAATTTCTACAACTCTTTCGATCGTCGTAAATCCATACGACTATTCTATTTTAATCTGAATATCAGTTAGTTTGTTCTTGATGCCACCGCAGCTTTAAATCGCATTATCTCCTTATCAATAGAAGGGCTCAAAAAGTTTATTGAAGATAAGGAATTAGCATTAATAGCTTCTTATCCATATTAGCAAGGCCTTGTTATCCACACCCTATGAAAACAAAAAGGTCTTTCGTAGTCTGTCGTTTTTCTAACCATTCTAGTACCTCTTCAAGAAACCTATAATAGTACGTTGTAGCCTGGCTTCGTTGCTACTTCTTGATTTTTGTAACCCTTAAATTCACTGATTTGGCAAAAAAATATTTACTGCAAACGAGACCATTAAAAACTTTAAACATTTATCATATTTTCAACTCTTACTCTTACGGTTAGAAGCTCTTGCATTTTTCATATTTTAAAAAGGGCGCACTTGATTACCAAACTCTACAATGTCGAAGTAATCAGCAACCAGTACGTAACAATGCAGTTCTAATCTTTTCATAGGGTCGTACATGACCTGAAACATACATTTGAGCAATTTGAGAAATAAATATATTTTTCCAATACCTACCTGTAAAGGTGTATTTTGCCTACGAAAATCCCCATGATGAAGTAGCATTTTAACGATGAGTGTGGATAAAATGCTACTTTATTTACTAGTGAATAAAATAGCCCATAATCCATAACAACTAACATAATAAATACGTACTAACGAGGTAACTAGTATAAAAACCGGCAACATGATATTTATTTGACATTATTTATTCATTTTCAAAACTTATTTATATCACTAAATGTAGGTATTGGAAAAAAAATTATATGCCATACGTGATTAAAGAGCTTTTATCCATTCGGGAAAATTATCTCATTTGGCTGTGCCTCGTGGGCTAAAGTTTTCCCCTTATGGATAAAATGCCTCTTTATTTACTTGTAGCATACATAACTATTATAGAAACGAATTCAGAATATTATTTATTTTACTATGCTTTGTGGAAAAGATGAGAAGTCCACGTTTATTTTGATTGGTATGAATTTATCTGTAATGGGATTTGGATATTAATTGACATATACATACTTTATATAGAACGACTAATTTATCGACTTAGCATTAAAATCCACATTTTTAAACGTTTGAAACAAAATGAAGGCAGCCTTGCAGGCTTAAACCGAATTTAAAACTTTTATAACTTCCTTCATATATCTAACGCTAGTTACATGTCTACTAATATTATAAGAACCTTGTACCGTATCAATTTCTTTTGAGGTGAAAAAATTACATTTTTAGAATTGTGGTATATATATGCTCACCTGTCATAATTTCTAAATAGGATATCATTTTCTTGATTTAAAAACTATTCTCCAAATAGTTCAGTTATATTAAAAATGCTTTGCACAAGGCAAAGCTCTCAAGAATTGTTTCGTCGAAATCTAAGCAAACACTCGTCCTAGTTGGCCACACTATTTGATAGACAATAATAGTTCGAAAACTATTATCATCTCCTTACGTCACCTTTACTAGATTATGAGACTTGGGATTCATATATAAGCGCAAAAAGCTCTGTGTACCAAACGTTGTTTCTTCATCAGTCATAAACATGAGGGCTCAAGTGATACTTACTCTTTTCGTGGTACTTGCAGTTTTTGCAGTTTCTGAAGCCCAAATAGGTAGTGAGTTGCTTTAGAATAAATATTTCTCAAATGTTAGTTTGTAACTAATACTTTTAATTGGATGTACTATTTTAAATCGAAATGTTTGAACCCCAAACGCCTTTAAAAGCAGCTCCTCAGACACTCACAGTTTTTTAATAGTTCTTGTTTTTAATTTTGGTGGATATTATCTATGTTAACAGGGTATAAAAATTGTAAAATTGAAAAACAAATTTTTATGTCATAACTCAGACTCTTTTATTTCTTTTCAGTACCATGCACACTCTTGGGCATTCCACTCATTGGTACCAGCTGTCAAACCGACTGTGCAATTGGCATCGCACCACTTGGAACTTGTACCGGTGACTTTAAGTGCTGTATTTGGGCGAAATCGGGAAACTAATTTAATTTTGGGAGTGAACAGTATCTTTCTTCTGCAAGATACTGACACAAATTCCACAACAACGTAATATTTACCTGGACAAAAAGCAATAGTTATAACTGTAAATCGTATTTCAATAAAGAATAATGTACTTCTAAACTCGTTTTCGTTTTGTGTCAAAAAGACTTTAAGGACTACTAGCTCTGACCAACAGATTGACTACAACAGCAGAAAATTAGCTTATCAGACTTTGATTTGGAAATAATTTAGTAGGAGTTTACTTCTGTAAGAAAATCAAGAAATTTGAGTTACTTTAATGTCGAACAGGTTTAAAAAATACCCTAAAATTCTTATCAAAATGGACAACTGAAGTTTGAATTCTTCTATAATTGGAAGTTATCTGTTCTTAGATTAATCTCAAGTTGTCATATAAATTTTCCACCAACCTTGTCCTTTGTAACTTGCTGAGTAACCTCTGCCCAGCTCTTATAATAGTAGAAAGGAACATCTTTAATAATTATAAATAGAAAATAAATAGACATAACTTAGCGTGATTGTGGAAATGTGCAAAATACACTTGCTAATAATATTAAGGGAAACTAATAAAAAGTGTATTCCCAATTTCTAGCCCTCCTCAAAAAAAAGGGGGGGGGGGTAATGCAGTTAGGATGTTAACAACAAGGCCGACAACGAAGTCCATGTAAATGAAAGTGTACTCGTATTATTACATTTACATTTCTTTGAAAGAAAATTAAATGTGAACAAATAAAAATGAAATCAAGCTTAACTTTGAAAAATTAAGGCATGTGGTTTATTACTTCTGATGTTTTTAATTTAAATATGACAGTTATTACAATAGTTCATATTCAACATAATGTGAATTAATAATCGACATATGTTTCAATTTTCAAAGCCAAACTTGATTTCATTTTCATTGGCTCGCATGTTACTTTTTACAAATGAGCCAACAGTCGTTTCATAGGAAGTTGCTTTATTTATTTTTTAAACTTGTGATGAAGTGATTTGACCTCTTTTAATATAATTTCCATAAAAATTATTTTAATTCTTTTTATCATAATTAAATAATAAATAGATCATGATTAATGTCATAACTTTGTTTCTAGACGAAAAACATTAGTTAGAGTTAGTTAATATCAATCTAAGTTTGCTTATTTTCCATATATTTACCGTTCGAGCAGCTGAGAAGAAAATGTTCTAATGTTTTTTGATTGGAAATTAATAACCATATACTTGATAAATTAAACAAAATGGGATACAAAGTTTCGATCTATCTCTACCAAAGAAGAATTATTACAAGGAAGCACTAAGCCCATAACTTAACAATTCCGTTATCAATGTAGCAAACATCTTCTATGAAGATAGACGTAGAAACAACAGATACCATATATCAGACCCTTCTAAATGTCCATCGTTCAAATCATGTGAGCTTATACAGAACCGAGCTTTTTCATGTACAAATATATATTACATAATATACATTTTTATTATTGATTTTACCACAAAAAGTCATTCTTTATAAAAAGTTCTGCTTGTTGAATAAAAAAGTTTACCATCAAAAAATCTAAAATTAAATGTACAGAATGTCCATAAATTAAGATAGCTTTAATGTATTAATTTTAGTTATCCTTTGAAAGCGATGTTATCGTTCATTTAAAACTTGCCACCGCCAGTTCTTTGGAATGCACTCGTCGATCCTCTTCTTGCGTTAGCACAGAGGTCACGTACAAAGTAGTGTTTTATTCCGTTAGTATGGTTGTGTGGGGAAGCTTTACGGTGCCAATTTTAGGCAAATTACAACGATCATGAGATATTTAGCAGTATTTAGTACTCTGTGTCGTGTCTCGCTAAGCCCTATACCGGATGACAATAAGACCAGGACCATGTCTTTATCTCTTTTGTGTATCAAAAGATTTGGATGAAACTTGTTATAATAATATTAAACAAAATTTCGGATTGACAGACAGATATAATCAAAATGTACGACTTCCGGTTTCGCCAAAAAGTGTCAGTAACTATGGTTTTTTTAAATGGATCGCCCTGTAGATTCAATGGTCATTTATAAAACTCGGACACGATGCAAGTTAGAAGTCGACGGAAAGTCAATCGAACAAGTTATGCAATTTACATATCTTGGAGTCAATATCTCAAGCGAGAACAATACCAGAAGCGAAGTGAAGACTCAAGCAACTAAAGCCGCAGTAATATCTGGCTGTCTCCGCGACATCATATGGAGGAACAAAAACATGACGGTAGAAAGCAAAACCCGAATTTACAAGACATGCATCAGACCACTATTAACATACGCAGCTCAAGCAAGAGCCGAAACAACAAAAACCAAACAAACCACAAGGGCCACAGAGATGAAAACCCTGCGAGCCATCACCGGTGTAAGCCTGCGCGGTAGGGTACGTAGCGAAAGGCTCCGCGAAATGTGTGAAGTGCAAGATGTGGTCTGATGGACTAGATCAAAAAGAAGACACTGTAGAGACCATGTTGAACGGATGGGAGAAGAAAGTTTAGCGAAAAAAGTCCACACGCAGACACCTAACACAAAACGGGTCCCAGGAAGACCACACAAACGTTGGCACGAGAGTTGGACGTCAACATCACAAGACTACGTGTAAGGAAAAAAAGGCAATGGAAGAAGCAGGGTTAAACTCTAATATAAGAAGAAGAAGAAGCAGAAGAAGATTATGCTTCTCTGTACAGGGTCTATCAGAAATGCCAGTGTTAATTTTTACCCGTAGGAGAACTTTCAAAGTTCAATAACTTTTCTCTATAGCACTTTGCAAAAATCGCAATTTTTTGCATATTTTGTTACCCCATAATTTTAAATCAGTTGATGAGGCGTTTTAAAAAATCTATAATTAAAAAAATAATTAATATAGCGGGCTTTAGGATGCCTTAAAATTAACACACGTATTACCGATACACCCTATATAATTATCTAATCGTAAAAATGTAAGGAAACCTGCAATTAAATACTAAAGGTATTTTCAAGAACAGACAAATAATCATATGTTGGCTTCAATCTTTTTTCATGCTTTTAGGATCGTTTTGAAATCACGTGCCTGGTAACTACGTAATTTTTCTCGTCAAACTGCTTTTCGCGTTGAGCCGCGGGGACAGTCATAAGTTGCTCAGATATGAGCATATGCTTGCAGGATGGTGTTTTGTAAATATCGCAGTATGGGAAGTCCTTACCGTTCCATTTACGACGATTGTTGGATATTCGGCTTCACCAAATCGCAGGCTACTAAGCTTGTCATTTCAAATAATGCCACGCCTTCAATAGCAGCTATGCTATCGAGGCCCTGTATCTCAATCTATTATTGGGCAACCCTCCGGCATTCAAAATAGCCTAAAAAGCTTTCGGTCATCGCGTGTGGATTCATGCTGACTGCTGGGAAATATTCTCTATCCACCGCTGTCCATTCATCAAACTAAGCTCCGAAAAGCCTCGCTTTTAGTGCCAGAAGCCCGCAAATCTCGCTCTACTTTGGCGGCGAGCACGACCAAGATTTTCTGCAACGTCTAGGGTTTGCAACTTTCCTTGGTTTTCGCATTTTGCTACTGATAGAAGTGCATTCCAGCTTGGTTGATGGCTTGGTTTCTGGTCGATTATCTAATATTACAAGTGCAATAATTTGATATTTTAGTATTGTAAAGGGGATATCGCAATAGTTGCGGTTTTGCTTCACTAACAACTGTGTGATGTTCAAAGCCCATAAAAATTATCTTCAGTCTGCCGAAATTGATTCAAGTTTTGAATTTTCGGTAAAATTGTTATAAAAAGGAAATATTTTTAAAATTGCTTAAATCCGTCGTACAATCTGTGGGCAAGTCTTAAAAGCTACCTACTGTTAAACCAATTTAACAACGTACTGAAAAAGTATCAAAAATAATATCTTTAGTCTGTGCAATCCACCTAAATTTTCAGAAATTTTACAGGTCTCTAATTTTACTATGTTTTGTATTATCTTAGTACTATATTATGTAAAAAACTTATAAATTACAATGCTAATAGTCTGTAGCTTGTACTATGACATGTAACTTTTTGCTAGTTCCGTAAAACTGCCGAGAAATCATCACTGACCTGTGGTTGCATGTCAAATTCCACCCATGCCATTCTCATTCCCAACATTGAGACAAGGTTTTATTGAAGCTTTCAACGTTTGCTATATAGCACAGGCATATTAAGTAAATTTTAAAGCAAACCTAAGAAAAATTAGTCTTAATTTTCGGCACAAATGTTCCTTAATATCCTAGGAGCAACCCCTTAAAAGTCCCCGCTTCTGGGGTGTCTACTACTACCAAAACTTTAAAGGAAACCTAAAACAATAATATCCAACTGAGTTTTGACACAAGTGTTCCTCAATACCGTGGAGTGACCCTTTAACGCCACTGGAGTGTCGGCGTTGAAGTTTTTCGGAACAAATATTAAATGAAATCTGAAACAAATAATACAGTACTGATTTTTGATACAAATGTTTCCTGGTACCCTACGAGCAACCCTTTAAAAACCTTTTTAAAAATTAGAAGAAACCTGAAACATAAAATTGTGACAAATTTTTAGCACAATGCTCCTTAGTACCCTAGCAACAACCCTTCAAAAACCCCTGCCTCTGGAGTGTCTGCGTCATTGTTTTTTGGAGCAAGAAAAGGCCAATAGCCCAGTAATATTAAAAAACGTTTAAAGGAAACCTGAAACAAATAATGTAGTACGGATTTTTGGATAAATGTTGCTTAGTACCGTAGGAGTAACCCTTTAAACGTGTCCACACCCGGCACCCCGGCACCCCAGAAGCGTGAACTTTTGAAGGGTGACTTCTAGGATACTAAGGAATGTTTACCCAAAAATTAATACTACATTATTTGTTACAGATTTTCATGGTATTGAGGAACATTTGAGCCAAAACTCACTACTATATTATTTGTTTAAGTTTTCTTAGTAGTGCTGGACGAAAATCAGGACTACATTTTTACTTCCTTTTACAATAAAGGAAGTATTGGATTCACCCCAAAAATGCGAGTTTCAGAGTCCCCTAAACCCAAAAAACTTATTTTTTTTTCACTGGTCTGTCTGTGTGGCTGTGTGTCTGTCTGTGTGTCTGTGTGTCTGTCTGTCTGTCTGTCTGTCTGCCTGTGAACAGAATATCTCAAAAATGGAAAGAGGTATGGCGTTGAAACTTCATATATAAGTTTTGTGGACTAGGTAGATGCGACAGCAAGCTTTTGAAGAAAATCGCATAACCGGAAGTAGGTGTTTACTCTTGTGATTTTTCAGTTTTTTTCGATTTTTTCAAAAACGGCTTTAGCGATTTTTTTCAAACTTTACATTTTTATTAAATTTTTAATGAGTATTGATGGAGATATGTGATTTTCCAGTTGAATACTTCTAAAATGGGTTTCTTTTGTTTTTTTTTTAATTTTTTTTATTAACTCCTATTTTAAATAGAACACCCGGTATATTATTACATTTTTGAATTCAGCTTAAAATTCTAGAGAAAATTTGTCTCTTGATAACTAACACTCTATTTTGTACCGTTTTTGTAAAATTTGTAATTTTTTTAAATTTTTGACAAATGGTTAAAAATTTAAAATCAAATTTTTGGCTAATTATAAGATCACTGTAAAAGGAAGTTGTGTGCGTGTATCACACCAGTTTTTTTTAGGTAAAGACCTATTATGCCTGAGCTAATAGCTTTTAGCAGTAATGAGTCACTAGCGTTTTACTAAAGACGTGTTTACTTGGTTTCTGTGTTATACAATAGTGTATTGTGGTATCATCAAATATGATACCTAACGTTAAGAAGTAGTGATAATCATATTTCTGATAGCAGTGACAAGGAAATTAGTGAAGCAATATTGTAAACACAATGTGATGTTAGACATTAAACTCTTGATCTTCATCGTTGTTGTTATAGACTATTTATCAAATTAATTTGAGTGCCGTTAAGAGCTTTATTACTGCACTAAGTACGGTAATGGATATTCCCATACACTTTTTTATAAAACCAAGAATACATTGAACACGTTTGCTTATGGCACTTCAGATGCTCATAATAAAACAGGTATCGCCAATATTTATAAAAACACAAAAAATATGAGAATAATGACACGAACACAAGTTTCTCTTAAGCGTTCGACCTTGTGTTAGAAGATGACAATGAAAGATACGTTAACTAAAGGAGTCAATGCAATGCAGAGGTTACAAATCATTTTGAACCAGCACCACACAACTTTAACAACAGAGTAAAGGCGTATTAGGAAAAAAATATATCTCCTTGAACCCCCCTCCCCGCAGACCCCCTTGCAAATGTGTTTCTGACAGATTCAGCGACGGGTCAACGATAATTATGTGTTTAACTACTCCATTACATTACATTTTTTTACGTAACATGACCTTCACTGTCTGACGGGAAATAACGGGAAAAGATTATTTGTGTCATAACGATTGCACGTTTTCTAATACTAAGTCAGACACACCAAAGACACCTGGGTGTTTGTCATTATTCTCATATTTTAGTCTATGCCATTCAAGATAAGACACAGCGTGTACCCAGCATTGCTTCACTCATCCCTTTGTCGCTGCTACCCTCAGTGTGATTATCACCATATTTGATGATAACACAAGAACCCCAATACACTATCGCACAACACAAAAGCCAATTAAACACATCTTTATTAAAACGTTAATAACTCACTGCTGCTGAAAGCTATGCCAAAGGTTTAAAACTTAAATAAAGCCTTCCCTCAAGATTAGATGGATGGGCAGGATACGGTTGGAACTCGAGATACAACCACCTCTTCGTGGTGATTTCTGAGTAGTTTTAGGCCCGCCGCACATTGAACGTAGGGCAGCACAGCGCAGCATAGCATAGCACAGCAGAGGTTTTTGTAACACATGCTTTTAAATCAATACCCGCATATTGAAGACTAGCTGATACCCGCGACTTCGTTCGAGCGAGGTTCGTTATTTGTGTATTAAATAATGACTAATTATTTTCCGCCATCCCATCCCATCCTATCCCCGTCCCCGTCCCCGTTTTTTTCTCCGTACCCGTCTCCGTACCGTCCCATCCCGTCCCGTCCCGTCCAGTCGCCTCCCCTTCCTTCCCATCTCTTCCCTTCCCTTTCCGTCCCGTCCCGCCTCGTCCCGTTTCGTCCCGTTTCGTTCCTTCCCGTTCCGTCCCTTTCTTTCCCGTCCAGTCCGGTGCGGTTCAGTCCCGTCCCGTTCAGTCCCGTCCCGTCCCGTCCCGTTCCGTCCCATTTCCTCCCCTTCCATCCCACTCATTTGCTTCCCTTTCCGTCTTGTCCCGTTCCGTCCCGTCCCGTCCCGTTCCTTCCCTTCCCGTCCAGTCCCGTCTTTTCCCGTTCCGTCCAGTCCCATTCCATTCCATCCCATCCCTTTCCTTCCCTTTCCGTCCCGTCCTGTTCCGTTCCGCCCCGCCCCGTCCCGTCCTTCCCGTTCCGTCCCGTTCCGTCTAGTCCGTCCCGTCCCGTCCCGTCCCTTCCCTTATGTCAGGTCCACCGTCTTGGACTGCTATTTTCGTAATCAACGTCCCAAAAAACCTCAATATCGACACCCATATCGTATTTTAGGCTTCTTTACCCCATTTCACCCCCTAAGGGGTTGATTTTCGGAAATCCACAAAATACGTGTTTGCTTATTTGTTTTTAGCGGTACTCCTACGAAGTTACAAGTCGAAATGTCTATTTAATATTATTTCTCCAAACAAAATTGGAACCCCCATTTTACCCTTTTAGGGGTTGAATTTCGAAATGTCCTTCCTTATTCCTTGTATTAGTCCAGTCGTTGAAGATTTTCCGCTCTGAATTCTTTGAACCTTGACCGTTTGACGTGAAATTTGATGAGTGGTTAGGGGATGTCTCAAGGAGCAAAAGTGACATAGCGCCGATGTTCGCTTTTACCCTGAGAGTGGATGCCTCGCGAATAGCTCGAAAAATATCGATCTGTCGAAAAAACTATATAGAACATTTTTTACTTAGAATTTGTCCTTCTATCCATTTCCGGGGTTATTTTGACTGAACACATTTCCACCCCCGAGAAGGGGTGGCATCCACTCTCAGGGTAAAAGCACACATCAGCGCTATGTCACTTTTGCTCCTTGAGCCATCCCCTAACCATTCACCAAATTTCACGTCAATCGGTCAAGGTTCAAAGAATTCTGAGGTAATTGCATATTTTTACCTTCAACGACTGGACCAGTATACATCATAAAGGGAACCTCTGTGCAAAATTTCAGCTTTCTAGGTCCAAGGGTTTGGGCTGGGTGTTGATAAGTGAGTGAGTGAGTGAGTCAGGACTTTCAGTTATATACAGTATGTCCCCGGATTGAGTTTACAATAGGTATGATTGACCAAAAATTTTCGAATTGGGATTTCATACTTTGGAATTCCGCCCTGCTTGGTGTGAAACGAATTTTAAGAATATTTTCAGTTTTTGAAAAACAAGTAGGCCTTGACAGGGAAGCAAAAACTATGTTATTTTCAGGTAAACTACCCTTTTTGTTTATGATACGGCAAAATTTAATTAAGAGAAGTTGTTGATAATGATAAATGATAGCCCTATACCAAATTTTAGAAAGGTCTGTCGACTTATAAAAAACTTATTTTTTTTTAAATTGTATTTTATTGTCAGGTAAACTACCCTTTTTGTTCATGATACGGAAAAATTGTATTAAGAAAAGTTATTTATAATGATAAATTATGGCCCTATAACAAATTTTAGAAAGCTCTGTCGACTTAGATTCAACCGTCATTTTTAATAAATGCAATTTGTTTCATCTAAAAAATAACGGTTTAATCTAAGTCTCAAGATATTTCTGAAATTTTGTATAAGATCATAATTTCTCATTGTAAACAACTTTTCTTAATACAATTTTGCCGTATCATAAACAAAAATGGTAGTTTACCTGACAATAAAATACAATTTTGTAAAAAATAACAGTTTTCTATAAGTCGACAGATCTTTTTGAAATTTGGTATAGGGCCATAATTTATCCTTATCAACAACTTTTTTTAATTAAATTTTGCCGTATCATAAACAAAACGGGTAGTTTACCTGAAAATAAAATTGTTTTCGCTTCCCTGTCAAGGCCTACTTGACTTTAAAAAATCTAAAGTAAACTAAAAATAAGTTTCACACCAAGCAGGGCGGAATCCCAAAATATGAAATTCCAATTCGAAAATTTTTGGTCAATCATACCTATTGTAAACTCAATCCGGGGACATACTGTATATAGATAGTGCAGGTGCAGCAAAGGCAGAGACCTGTGGCGAGCCTGTATAATTTGTGTCTGGTACACAGTTTCCTACGTCCTGCGTTGGTTGTGCTATTGGCTTGTTCATAAAATTTCGTGATAGGCATAACCGGACAATTTTCATAACCGAATTATTTGCATTCGAATCATATTAATCACCGATTGATTATTTGAATAACCATTCGAATCAATTTTGGCTCTCGATTCGTTTCAATTAAGTCAGCCGGTTTGCTGGTTGGCGGTTCACCGTCATCTGCATCGGCATCGTAACTTGCAGATAGCAGAGGAACTCAGTTAATCGTTAGTTATAATAATTGTATAAATGATTTTTATTTGATTTCTAAGGAGTTTAAACCATCGAGAATAGCTATATCAATACTAATCATAAAGAAATTATAAATATACGAATACAAAGTATCTATTGAATCTATTTTTAGTTCTTAAAATTCTCTAGTAGCCACCCTTCCCTTTTCGCTTGCACATCATACCGGTACATTTTAGAATCCATCATTTATCTACGTTCAGCCTTCCGCGGTTCTAAGGACGCACACTTAAAATTTTCAACATCGAAATCCACTTCTTGTCCCGACTGCTCCGTTATTAAAAATTAAATATAAATCTTTTACGATATTGGAAAATCTTATTTCGCTTTCTGTTTATCCCTTATTAGGCATAATCAACCGACTTTCGAAGCAAAAATTTAGGCCGTTATAAATTAATACCAACACAGCTTCGGCAAATCTCATACTCAGTAGAACGTTATCCTTAATAGGAACGGCCCCATAAATTTAACTCGTCGACTGGGAGTCTCAAATGTCTTAATAACATCAACAAGCAGCCGCGAGCCTCACTTGGGTCAATCAAGTACATACGTAGAAAAGGTTATATGAGTTATGAATGCCGTATTATTTACAGAATTTCGATCACTCGCAGGTCGCTGAGACGCGGCACGTAGTACGTATCAGGATGAGGTTATTTTTCATCCGAATACTTGGAACGAAAACCGAGTTACACAGGTTATTTCAATAACCGGATAACCAGTTATTTTTGATTCGAATAAGCCCATCACTAATAAAATTTAAAATAATTTCCGAATATGGAACTACTAATTGAGTTAGTGCAGGGTGAAGATTAATATGAAGACGAAGTTAAAGGATGAAATTTGCCAAAAAATTTCTAAAGAACTCAACTATGCAAACGATTTTATAAATTATTTAATTATACATTTACTCTACGTACGCCAGAGGCTCTTCTATCCCTTCCCTTGCAAAAGAGTTTCGCCTCTGGTGTGGTTTACAAGTTGAGTTACCGTGCTCTTTTGCTCTTCCTCCTGATGAAGCCCCGTGCGAAAATGGGCGAAACGTTGAGTTCTTCGACCTCAATAATGACACGGTCCAATCCCGGAAGTCGTTTGTTACTTAACGCTTAGAAAACTATGGACAAAGGTGCAAGGTTAGACCCAGGAAAGAAAACGGATTTTAGAAAGAAAAAGCCAAGAAGAATGTGAAAAGAATTATGCTAGTTTGTACCAATTATTGTTTTGTCTATGTACAACACTACCAAGAATTTACCAGCTTAAAATAAAAAGGGTACTATTTGATGGAGTGCAGTGGGAAGAAGAAATGATGCCATTTCCAAGTGTTTCATTATATCCATGTACTGCTGCACAAAGTTCCCAATATACTGAAGAATGCAGTGACCCGTCATTAAAAAATTATTTACAAAATTGCAACGCATAATAATAATAACTGATATTGTATTATACTTATGAAAATAATAAAAATTTGCCTGAAACATACTGCTAATTTTGCTATGGTTCTTATAAATTGTTGCGAATTATATCTTTGGCCTTTAATATCCTCTTTGATTACTCCGTGAACTTCAGCCACCTGGTTTTTGTTTAAACGACAGTATTTGTTTAAATGATCATCTGTTAATTCGTTTAATAAGATACACTCGACATGAGTATTTCTTTTCTTCATGAATTCAGTGTTTCAAATTGACCTTTTTATCTCTTTAGAAGCACTGTTTAACAACATAATATTGTTAATTTCCGAATCATCAGATTCAGAATCTAAAAATAATTACTTTAAATTCTCTTCTATCGACATCGTATTTTCCTCTTAGACTGCATGTAGAAAACTGCGTTAAATGTGCGGTTCGAACACGAAATGCAGAGAGGAATAGTTTCGTATGCTATGCTGCTCTGTGCTGCTCTACGTTCAATGCCATGCGAAACTAGCGAAGAGTTGCGTATCATTTCACAGACTACAGACTATTAATATTGCAATTTCAAAATATTTTACATAATAGAGTACTAATACAGGTTGATTCATAGTTAAAAAATAATACGGGTGAACCTTTGAACCAAAACGTGAATATTAAGCCAAACATACCTTTCTACAAAGTTGTACTACTGATAACTTACAGCCTCTTAAAGGTCAAGAAGAGAAAACTTTGTACTAAGCTATGTTTGGCTTAAACTTCTTATTTTAATCAAACATTCATGTTTATCATTTTTTTACTAGTTATGCATCAGCCGGTATGATACAAAACAGTAAAATCTCTTTAATAGTAAGTTTTAAGACTTACACATAGTTTATATAACGAATTTAAGCAATTCTAAAAATATTTTCTTTTTATAACAATTTAATAAAAAAATCTAAACTTTAACCCATTTTCGCAGACTAAAGATAATTTATCCCGGTTTTAAAATTTTACGCAGTTGTTAGTGAAGCAAAACCAGAACATTTGTGATATACCACTTTGCCATGGTAAGAAAGGCGTTTTTTTTTCGCTCTACCCTAATTTATAAGTTACTGCTAATTTAGAACGAATAAGATTTGGTGCTTGTAAACTACTACCAAATTTGCTGCGTTTATACGTAGTTGCCGTTGTGATATAAGTGTTGGGGAATATCCCCGTTAGCAGCTCTCGCTAATTATATCAATATTACTTCCCCTTATTGAACGTGTTTTACAGACATTATTTTGGCGAGCAAGTAAAATTTTTAGGAATCTTTTGTAAATCCTGTGTTGTGATCACAGCAATAAGGCTAACCCGCTGAAATGCATTTTTATTAATGTTATCTTAACGAAGTTCTTTGAAATTTCTTATATGACTTTCATTTGTAAAGCGCAAAGAAGCATTGTTGGTTGCTGACTCATCATGGTGGCGTCCTTAATAAAAGCATTTTCCCGTACCAATTGATTTGGCTTTCGCAAGGGAATTGTTGTTTTTCCAGTTTAAAATTCCAGTCATCCTTTGGCGACCTTGTAATCCTGCTGCAGTTAGTAGACGGGTTTTAACCTGTAACAGAATATTTGAGAATAAAATTTTACATTTGTGGCCAATATTGTGAGTGTTCGAAATGTAATCACCTTATTCCAGTATAAAATATTTCTTTCTCCGGCTTTCTGTACTAGAAACTTTGATTCTATTTTAAAAATTTTGGAGTAGCAGTTAGGTCTTCGTTTCCAATTTTTCATTGTTGAAAGATGTGCATGTTATGGCATTTGTTTTTAAGGATTCACATTTGCTTACCTAACACTAGATATTGAAAGCTTAAATGTTTACAACTTCTATTGTAATTACAGTTCTATCCTTATTAAACTGTTAATGAGCTGGTGCCCCATTGATTCTCAAAGACATGTGATTAATAACATGGTAGAACAGAATCTCTCTTGTCAGTTGTCATCGTTCCAAATCCACTGGAAAGAAGGAGCCAACAGTTGATCTTGGTTAGAAAACCTATATAGTAACTTACATACTATTATATAGGTTCTCTAACCTTGGCTATTAAATATAGCAAATAAACATTTTCCATTAGAGCTAAACCTGGCTACGTAATTAAATTTGCTGGAAGTTCTTAACAATGCTTGGTGGTGAACTTAGGGCAACGCAGGTAATTCCAAGACTCTAAGAATGTAATCTTGAGCATTGATCATTCAAGAACAGT
Organism: Agriotes lineatus; assembly: GCA_940337035.1. Classification (NCBI taxonomy): domain Eukaryota; kingdom Metazoa; phylum Arthropoda; class Insecta; order Coleoptera; family Elateridae; genus Agriotes; species Agriotes lineatus. The sequence goes on along the minus strand of CALNHX010003757.1, from coordinate 19,113 downwards.
AATGTTAATCGATTTGCTTGCAATACCATATATCCTATCACAACCTCTTTAATGACCACAGTTTTATTTTCATGTAAAACTACAATTTCTACAACTCTTTCGATCGTCGTAAATCCATACGACTATTCTATTTTTATCTGAATATCAGTTAGTTTGTTCTTAATGCCACCGCAGCTTTAAATCGCATTATCTCCTTATCACTAGAAGGGCTCAAAAAGTTTATTGAAGATAAGGAATTAGCATTAATAGCTTCTTATCCATATTAGCAAGCTGTTGTTTTCCACTCCCTATGAAAACAAAAAGGTCTTTCATAGTCTGTCATTTTTCTAACAGTTCTAGTATCTCTTCAAGAAACCTATAATAGTACGTTGTGGCCTGGCTTCGTTGCTAATTCTTGATTTTGTAACCCTTAAATTTACTGATTTGGCAAAAAAATATTTACTGCAAACAAGACCATAAACACTTTAAACATTTATCATATTTTCAACTCTAACTCTTACGGTTAGAAGCTCTTGCATTTTTCATATTTTAAAAAGGGCTCACTTGATTACCAAACTCTACAATGTCGAAGTAATCAGCAACCAGTACGTAACAATGCAGTCCTAATCTTTCACAGGGTCGTAAATGACCTGAAACATACATTTGAACAATTTAAGAAATAAACATCTTTGTCCAATACCAACCTGTAAAGGTTTATTTTACCTACGAAAATCTCCATGACGAAGTAGCATTTTAACGATGAGTGTGGATAAAATGCTACTTTATTTACTAATGAATAAAATAGTCCATAATCCATAGCAACTAACAAAATAAATACGTGCTACCGCGGTAGCTAGTACAAAAACCGGTAACATGATATTTATTTGACATTATTTATTCATTTTCAAAACTTATTGATATCACTCAATGTAGGTATTGGAAAAAAATCGATATGCCACACGTGATTAAAGAGCTTTTATCCAATCGGGGAAAGTATCTCATTTGGCTTTGCCTTGTGAGCTAAAGTTTTCCCCTTATGGATAAAATGCGTCTTTATTCACTAGTAGCATACATAACTATTACCTAAATGAATTCAGAATAATAGTTATTTTACTGTGCTTTGTGGAAAAGATGAGAAGTCGACGTTTATTTTGATTGGTATGAATTTATCTGCAAGGGGTTTTGGATATTAATTGACAAATACTTTATATAGAACGATTAATTTATAGACTTAGCATTAAAATCCACATTTTGAAACGTTTGAAACAAAATTAAGGCAGCCTTGCCGGCTTAAACCAAATTTAAAACTTTTGTAACTTCCTGCATATTATATATCTAAAGCTAATTACATGTCTATTAAAATGATAAGAACCTTGTACCAAATCAATTTATTTTAAGATAAAAAAATTACTTTTTCAAAAGTTATGGTATAAATATGCTCACCTGTCATAATTTCTAAATAGAATAAAATTTTCTTAAAAACTATTCTCCAAATAGTACAGTTATATTAGAAATGCTTTGCACAAGGCAAAACTCTCAAGATATTCTAATTGCTTCGTCGAAATCTAATCAAACACTCGGCTTATTGGGCCACACTATTTGATAGACAATAATAGTTCGAAAACTAGTACATATCAAATCCTTACGTCACCTTTACTAGATTATGAGATTTAGGATTCATATATAAGCGCAAAAAGCACTGTGTACCAAACATTGTCTTCATCAGTCATAAACATGAGGGCTCAAGTGTTACTTACTCTTTTCGTGGTACTTGCAGTTTTTGCAGTTTCTGAAGCCCAAATAGGTAAGTTGCTTTAAAATAAATATTTGTCAAAAGGTGGTTTGTAGCAAATACTTTTAATTTGATGTACTATTTTAAAAACAGCTCCTCAGACACATTTTTTTAATAATTCTTGTTTTAAATTTTGGTGGATATTATCTGTGTTAACAGGGTATAAAAATTGTAAAATTGAAAAACACATTTTTATGTCATAACTCAGACTCTTTTATTTCTTTTCAGTACCATGCACACTCTTGGGCATTCCACTCATTGGCACCAGCTGTCAAACGGACTGTGCAATTGGCATTGCACCACTTGGAACTTGTACCGGTGACTTGAAGTGCTGTATTTGGGCGAAATCGGGAAACTAATTTAATTTTGAGAGTAAACAGTATCTTGCTTATGCAAGACACTCACACAAATTCCACAACAACGTAATATTTACCTAGGCAAAACGCAATAGTTATAACTGTAAATCGTATTTCAATAAAGAATAATGTATTTCTAAACTCGTTTTCTTTTTGTGTCAAAAAGACTTTAAGGACTACTAGCTCTGACCAACAGATTTACTACAACAGCGGGAAATTAGCTTACCAGACTTTGATTTGCAAATAATTTATTAGGAGTTTGTTTCTGTAAGAAAATCAAGAAATTTGAGTTACTTTAATGTCGAACAGGTTTAAAAAATACCCTAAAATTCTTATCAAAATGGACAACTGAAGTTTGAATTCTTCTATAATGGGAAGTTATCTGTTCTTAGATTAATCTCAAGTTGTCATATAAATTTTCCACCAACCTTGTCCATTGTAACTTGCTGAGGAACCTCTGTCCAGATCTTATAATAGTAGAAATGAACATATTTAATAATTATAAATAGAAAATAAATAGGCATAACTTAGCGTGATTGTGGAAATGTGCTAAATACACTTGCCAATAATATTAAGGGATACTAATAAAAAGTGTATTCTCAATTCCTAGCCCTCATCAAAAAGAGGGGGGGGGGGGCGTCATGCATTTAGGATGTTAACAATTTAGGATGTTAACAGCAAGGCCGACAACGAAGTCCATGTAAATGAAAGTGTACTCGTATTATTACATTTACAATTCTTTGAAAGAAAATTAAATGTGAGCAAATGAAAATGAAATCAAGCTTAACTTTGAAAAATTAAGGCATGTGGTTTATTACTTCTGATGTTTTTAATTTAAATATGACAGTTATTACAATAGTTCATATTCAACATAATGTGAATTAATAATCGACATATATTTCAATTTTCAAAGCCAAACTTGATTTCATTTTCATTGGCTCGCATGTTACTTTTTACAAATGAGCCAACAGTCGTTTCAAAGGAAGTTGCTTTATTTATTTTTTAAACTTGTGATGAAGTGATTTGACCTCTTTTAATATAATTTCCATAAAAATTATTTTAATTCTTTTTATCCTAATTAAATATTAAATTGATCATAATTAAAGTCATAACTTTGTTTCTAGACGAAAAAAATTAGTTAGAGTTAGTTAATATCAATCTAAGTTTGCTTATTTTCCATATATTTACCGTTCGAGCAGCTGAGAAGAAAATGTTCTAATGTTTTTTGATTGGAAATTAATAACCATATACATAATAAATTAAACAAAATGGGAATAGAAAGTTTCGATCTATCTCACCAAAGAAGAATTATTACAAGCAAGCACTAAGCCCATAACTTAACAATTCCGTTATCAATGTAGCAAATATCTTCTATGAAGATAGACGTAGAAACAACAGATACCAAATATCAGCCCCTTCTAAATGTCCATCGTTCAAATCATGTGAGCTTATACAGAACCGAGCTTTTTCATGTACAAATATATATTATATAATATACAGTGATTCCCCGGTTGGAGTTGACAAGAGGAAACAAATTTTTATTATTGATTTTACGACAAAAAGTCATTCTTTATCTTATGTTTGTTGCATAAATTAGTTTACCATCAAAAAATCTAAAATTAAATGTACAGAATGTCCATAAATTAAGATAGCTTTAATGTATTAATTTTAGTTATCCTTTGAAAGCGATGTTATCGTTCATTTAAAACTTGCCACCGCCAGTATCTGTGGAATGCACTCGTCGGTCCTCTTCTTGCGTTAGCGGGGAACTAAGCAGGAGTTACCCAAAGACAGTCGAGCACAGAGGTCACGTACAAAGTAGTGTTTTATTCCGTTAGTATGGATGTGTGGGGAAGCTTTACAGTGCCAATTTTAGGCAAATTACGACGATCATGGGATATTTAGCAGTTTCGCGATGTTTAACATCATTCAAAGAAATATCCTGTGTCGTGTCGCGCTAAGCCCTATACCGGGTGACAATAAGACCAGGGCCATGTCTTTATCTCATTTGTGTATCAAAAGATTTGGATGAAACTTGTTATAAGGATATTAAACATAATTTCGAATTGACAGACAGATATAATCCAAATGTACGACTTCCGGTTTCGCCAGAAAGTGCCAGTAACTTTGATTTTTTAAATGGATCGCCCTGTAGATTCAATGGTCATCTCTAAAACTCGGACACGATGCAAGTTAGAAGTCGATGGAAAGTCAATCGAACAAGTTATGCAATTTACATATCATGGCTCCAATATCTCAAGCGAGAACAATACCAGAAGCGAAGTGAAGACCCAAGCAACTAAAACCGCAGTAATATCTGGCTGTCTCCGCAACATCATATGGAGGAACAAAAACATGACGGTAGAAAGCAAAACCCGAATTTACAAGAAATGCGTCAGACCACTGTTAACATACGCAGCTGAAACAAGAACCGAAACAACAAAAACCAAACAAATTATGAGAGCCACAGGGATGAAAACCCTGCGAGCCATCACCGGTGTAAGCCTGCGCGATAGGGTACGTAGCGAAAGGATCTGCGAAATGTGTGAAGTGCAAGATGTGGTCTGATAGACTAGATCGAGATGAAGACACTGGAGAGACCATGTTGAAAGGATGGGAGAAGAAAGGTTAGCGAAAAAAGTTCAGACGCAGACACCTAACACAAAATGGCTCCCAGGAAGACCACAAAAACATTGGCACCAAAGCTGGACGTCAACATCACAAGACAACGTGTAAGGAAAAAGAGGCAATGGAAGAAACAGGGTTAAACCCTAATATAAGAAGAATAATAAAAAGAAGAAGAAACAGAAGAAGATTATCCTCCTCTGTACAGGGTCTATCAGAAATATAAGTGTTAATTTTCACCCGTGGGAGAAATTTCAAAGTTCAACAACTTTTCTCTATACCGCTTTGCAAAAATCGCAATTTTTTGCATATTTTTTACTCCATAATTTTAAATCAGTTGGTGAGGCGTTTTAAAAAACTATAAATAGAAAAATAATTAATTTAGCGGGCTCTGCTATGCCTCAAAAATTAACACACGTATTACCGATACACCCTATATTATTATCTAACCGTAAAAATGAAAGGAAACCTGCAATTAAATACTAAAGGTATTCCCAAGAACAGACAAATAATCATATGTTGGCTTAAATATTTTTTCATGCTTTTAGGATCTTTCTGAATGCACGTGCCGGGGAACTACGTAATTCTTCTCGTCAACTGCTTTTCACATGAGGCCGCGGGAGACAGTCAAAAGTTGCTCAGATATGAGCCTATGCTTGCAGGATGGTGTTTTGTAAATATCGCAGTATGGAAAGTCCTTACCGTTCCATTTACGACGATTGTTAGATATTCGGCTTCGCCAAATCGCAGGCTACTAAGCTTGTCATTTCAAATAATGCTACGCCTTTAATAGCAGCTATGCTATCGAGGCCCTGTATCTCAATCTATTATTGGGCAACCCTCCGGCATTCAAAAGACCCTAAAAAGCTTTCGGTCATCGCGTGTGGATTCATGCTGACTGCTGGGAAATATTCTCTATCCACTGCTGTCCATTCATCAAACTAAGCTCCGTAAAAGCCTCACTTTTAGTGCCAGAAGCCCGCAAATCTCGTTCTACTTTGGCGGCGAGCATGACCAAGATTTTCTGCAATGCCCAGCGTTTGCAACTTTCCTTGGTTTTCGCATTTTGCCCCTGATAGACCTGCATTCCAGCTTTGTTGGTGGCTTGGTTTCTGGTCGATTATCTAATATTACACGTGCAATAATTTGATATTTTAGTATTGTAAAGGGGATATCGCAAAAGTTGCGGTTTTGCTTTACTAACAACTGTATAATGTTTCAAAGCCGATAAAAATTATCTTCAGTCTGGCCAAATGGATTAAAGTTTAGAATTTTCGGTAAAATTGTTATAAAAAGAAAATATTTTTAGAATTGCTTAAATCCGTCATACAATCTGTGGGCAAGTCTTTAAAGCTACTGTTAAACCAATTTAACAACGAACTGAAAAAATATCAAAAATAATATCTTTAGTCTGTGCAATCCACCTAAATTTTCAGAAATTTTACAGGTTTCTAATTTTACTATGTTTTGTATTATATTAGTACTATATTATGTAAAAAACTTATAAATTACAATGCTAATGGTCTGTAGCTTGTACTATGACATGTAACTTTTTGCTAGTTCAGTAAAACTACCCAGAAATCGTCACTAACATGTAGTTACATGTCAAATTCCACCCATGTGCTTCCCATTCACCAACATTGAGACAAGGTTTTATTGAAGCTTTTAACTATATAGCCCAGGCATATTAAGCAAATTTTAAAGCAAACCTAAAAAATGTAGTCCTAATTTTCGGCACAAATGTTCCTTAATACCATGGAGTGACCCTTTAACACCACTGGGGTGTCGGCGTTAACGTTTTTCGGAACAAATATTACGGGAAGTCTGAAACAAATACGAGGGTGAAGCTACAATTATTGAGAATAAAGAAAACGGTTAACATTTTTTAGGATTTCATTTTAAATATCCTCAAAGTAATTCCCTTCAGCATTAATAAACTTGAGCATTCTTTCATTTAATTGCTTAAAAGCTGCCAATCATCTTCTTTAGGAACACCTTCCAAATAATCATGAACTGCGGTATCAATCTCTTCCTTAGACGAAAACCTTCTACTCCGCAAATATCTTCTAAGCCCATAAAATAGCTAAAAGTAGCACATTGCTAAACCAGGGGAGCACGGCGGGTGTTCTATTTCTTTTATATTTTTTTCAGTCAAAACCTGCAGTGTTAAAGCCGCATTATGGGACAATGCATTTTCATAATGTAACATAATTTCCTTCTCTGGAATTCAATTAAACATATCAAGAAAACATTTTTCAGTGTATCATGTAGCTATAACTGTCTTTTATCCATCTATCTTAATTGCATTGATTTGACCCGTACTTTTAAAGAATACCTCATGCATAACTTTTTTCATAGCTTACTGCTTCTTGGCCATTGCTACAGGTTCTTCACCTTCTTGAATTCACACACGACTCTATTGGCGGGTAGGTACGTCGAAAATGGGTCTATAAGTTTCACTCATCAGAATATTGGAAAAAAATGTTTGTTTGCCATTTCTTAGGAGATATAAAGTTTCATGGCCAATTCTGAAACGCTCAGTTTTCCAAGAATCCGAAAGCAAATGCGGCACAAAACGATTGATATTTTTTTTAAATGTTGGTGATAGTGTATGCTTGTGTTAACAGCTGAGGATCTAATCTTGAGTTGATGCTCTATTACCACATAAGTGGCTTTATCGCCCTCTTCAATTATTTTCTTAACACCAGCAATGTTTTTTTTGGTAACGGTCGTAGGAGCATGCTCTGCAAGCCCAGTCTAAATTCTCTTTGCACTCATAAGCGCTTAAACATCTTTTAAAGTCATAATAAATCATGAGTCGAAAATGATCTTTGGTTAATTTAATTTTTTGACTTTTAATGCCATTTTAAAAAATTAACATCTCGAGTTCTAACTAAAGTAATTTCAACAACTAAACCTTAAATGGCAGATAAAGAGTTACTCTAAATAATACTGTATGTTTTGTTTTTCACGGCATAGTAGATTGTCTCATACTCAATAATTATAGCTTAGCCCTTAATACAGTATACTGATTTTTGATTCAAATGTTTCTTGGTACCCTAGGAGCAAACCTTTAAACACCTTTTTAAAAATTAGAGGAAACCTGCAACATAAAATTGTGTATAGTTTTCCAACCAAAAATTGGAAAGCTATTTAAAATCCAGTACACCATGAAAAGTGTAAGTCATGTCTAAGTTGGTTTCATACAATCAGTAAATAATATTCTAATGTCAATCAGCTTTCAAGTAATGACAGTTCATCTGCAAATTGTATATGTAACTGTTTTGTTAAGGCATTGTAACATTATGCATGATTTAAGTAGATACTAGTTGAGTTTTTAAAACCATATAGTAGCACAGGAAATGTTGAAAAACGTATATGTGTTCCAAACTTCCCATTGCATCTGTCAAATTTGAAGGTTATTATCGAAGTGTCACTGAATGACAATCAAACAGTAATTTTATGAATTAAATTACGAAGTAACTTACTGTTCTCAATGCTGGCCTGATTTTAAATAGCTTTCCAATTTCTGGTTGGAATACTATACTGATTTTTCGCACAATGCTCCTTAGTAGCCTAGCAACAACTCTTCAAAAGCCCCTGTCTCTGGAGTGTCTACGTCGTTGTTTTTTGGAGAAAGAAAAGGCCAATAGCCCAGTAATATTAAAAAACGTTTAAAGGAAACTTGAAACAAATAATGTAGTATGGATCTTTGGATAAATGTTCCGTAGTACCGTAGGAGTAACTCTTTAAACGTGTCCACACCCGGCACCCCAGAAGCGTGAACTTTTGAAGGGTGACTTCTAGGATACTAAGGAATGTTTACCCAAAAATTAATACTACATTATTTGTTTCAGATTCTTATGGTATTGAGGAACATTTGAGCCAAAACTCAGTACTATATTATTAGTTTCAGTTTTCCTTTAAAGTTTTCTTGGTAGTACTGTGCGAAAATCAAGACTACATTTTTTTAGGTAAAAACCCTTTATGCCTGGGCTAATAGCTTTTAGCAGTAGTGATTCATTAGCGTTTTACTAAAGACGTGTTTACTTGGTTTCTGTGTTATACAATAGTGTATTGTGGTTTCATCAAATATGATACCTAAAGTTAGAACTAGTGATAATCACATTTTTGATAGCAGTGACAAGGAAATTATTGAAGCAATATTGTAAGCACAATGTCATGTTGTTAGACATTAAACTCTTGATCTTCATCGTTGTTGTTATGGACTATTTATCAAATTAATTTGAGTACCGTTAAGAGCTTTATTACCGCACTAAGTACGGTAATGGATATTCCCATACACTTTTTTATAAAACCAAGAATACATTGAACACGTTTGCTTATGGCACTACAGATGCTCATAACAAAACAGGTATCGCCAATATCCAAGATAAGATATAATGTTTAACATCACAGCGTGTACCCATTGTACCCATTGCTTCACTCATCCCTTTGTCGCTGCTACCCTCAGTGTAATTATCACCATATTTGATGATAACACAAGAACCCCAACACACTATCGCACAACACAAAAGCCAAATAAACACATCTTTACTAAAACGTTAATGACTCACTGCTGCTGAAAGCTATGCCAAAAGTTTAAAACTTAAATAAAGCCTTCACTCAAGATTGGATGGATAGGCAGGGTAAGGTTGGAACTCGAGATGCAACCACCTCTTCATGGTGATTTCTGAGTAGTTTTACAAAACTAGCGATGAGTTGCGTATCATTTTACAGGCTACAGACTATTAATATTGCAATTTAAAAATATTTTACATAGTAAAGTACTAATGCAGGTTGATTCATAGCTAATTAAAAAATAATACGGGTGAACCTTTGAGCCAAAATGTGAATATTAAGCCAAACATACCTTTCTACAAAGTTGTACTACTGAACTTACAGCCACTTAAAGGTCAAGAAGAGAGAACTTTGTACTAAGGTATGTTTGGCTTAAACTTCTTATTTTGAATCAAAAATTCATTTTTATCATTTTTTTAACTAGTTATGCATCAGCCTGTATGATACAAAACAGTAAAATGTCTTTAATAGTAGCTTCTAAGACTTACACATAGTTTATATAACGAATTTAAGCAATTCTAAAAATATTTCCTTTTTATAAGAATTTAATAAAAAAATCACAACTTTAACCCATTTTCGCAGACTGAAGATAATTTATCCCTGTTTTAAAATTTTACGCAGTTGTTAGTGAAGCAAAACCAGAACATTTGTGATATACCACTTTGGCATAGTAAGAAAGGCGTTTTTTTTTTCGCTCTACTCTAATTTATAAGTTAATGCTAATTTAGAACGAATAAGATTTGGTGCTTGTAAACTACCACCAAATTTGCTGTGTTTATACGTAGTTGCCGTTGTGAAATAAGTGTTGGGGCATATACCCGTTAGCAGCTCTCGCCAAGTGTATCAATATTATCAATACTACTTATATTTTGTGGTGATCACAGCAATAAGGCTGACCCGCTGAAATGCATTTTTATTAATGTTATCTTAAAGGAGTTCTTTGAAATTCTTTATATGACTTTCATTTGTAACGCGCAAAGAAGCATTGTTGGTTGCTCACTCATCGTGGTGGCGTCCTAACAATAATAAAGGCATTTTCCCGTACCAATTGATTTGGCTTTCGCAAGCAAATGCCTGTTTTTTCATTTTAAAATCCCAGTCATCCCTTGGCGACCTTGTAAGCCTGCTGCAGTTAGTAGACGGGTTCGAACCTGTAACAGAATATTTGAGAATAAAATTTTACATTTGTCGCCAATATTGTGAGTGTTCGAAATGTAATCACCTTATTCCAGTATAAAACATTTCTTTCTCCGGCTTTCTGTACTAGAAACTTCGATTCTATTTTAAAAATTTGAGAGTCGCAGTTAGGTCTTCGTTTCCAATTTTTCATTGTTGAAAGATGTGCATGTTATTGCATTTGTTTTTAAGGATTCACATTTGCTTACCTAACACTAGATATTGAAAGCTTAAATGTTTACAACTTCTATTGCAATTACAGTTCTATCCTTATTAAACTGTTAATGAGCTGGCGCCCCATTGATTCTCAAAGACGTGATTAGTTAATACCATTGTAGAACAGAATCTTTCTTGTCACCCTTCCAAATCCACTAGAAAGAATGAGCCAACAGTTAATCTTGGTTAGAAAACCTATATAGTAACTTACATACTATTATATAAGTTCTCTAATCTTGGCTATTAAATATAGCAAATTAGAATTTTCCATTAAAGATAAACCCAGCGCTAAAACTAGCTACCTAAGTAAATTTGCTGGAAGTTCTTAAGAATGCTTGGTGTTGAACTTAGGGCAACGCAGTTGATTCCAAGACTCTAAGAATGTAATCTTATGAGTTGATCATTCAAAAACAGTATTGTTAATCAATTTTCTTGCATTACCATATATCCTATCAAAGCCTCTTTGACGAGCACAGTTTTATTTTCATTTAAAACGACAATTCCTGCAACCCCTTCGTTCTTCGTAAATCCATACGACTATTCTATTCTAATCTGAATATCATTTAGTTCGTTCTTGATGCCACTACAGCTTCAGATTACATTATCTCCTCCTCAATAGAAGGTCTCAAAACGTTGATTGAAGATAAGGAATTAGCATTAGTAATAGCTTCTTATCCATATTAGCAAGCCATAGTTTTCTACTCCTTATGAAGCAAAAGGACTATTTCCCAGTAGTTTTTCTAACAGTTTCAGTACTTCTTCAAGAAACCCATAATAGTAAATACATTGTGGCCTGGTCTTGTTGCTGATTTTTGATTTTTGTAACTCTCAAATTCACAGATTTGGCAAACAAAATTTACTGCAAACGAGCCATATTTTCAACTCTTACTCCTCCACTCCGGTTATCAGTTCTTGCATTTTTCACATTTTAAAAAGGGCTCACTTGATTTCCATACTCAACAATGTCGAAATAATCGCAGTCCTAATTTTTCATAGGGTCGTAGAAGACCTGAAACACACATTTGAGCAATTTGAAAAATAAATATTTTTTTTTTTGCATAGTGATCACGAAAATAGTCTTTTTTAAACAAAAAATCGTGAAGAAAAGTACACTTTTTTAACTATTTTATTGAAATTGTGAATTGTCAATTTGACAGTTGTAAATTCCGAAGTTCTTTTCGACTAAATTTCGAGTTACAAGAAATCGCTATGCAAAAAACTACGTGTACAACACGTTTCGAAAGTCCCTTTTTTTATTCATAAAAAAAAAGTATAACTTTCAAAACTAGTTGTACAAATAACTATATATAAACAAATTCACAATAATAATTATTTTACTGTGCTTTGTGGAAAATATCTGAAGTCCACGTTTATTTTATTTGTTAGGAATTTATCAGTAAGCAGTTTTGGATATTAATTGACACTTGCTTTATATACAGTGTGTTTCACTTTACATGGAAGCACCCTTGTATTTTCTTTGTTTTTGTATGAATCGATTTGAATTTTTTACCAGTTGTACAACTCACCAAGAGGCATCTATTCATGTCCTTGAGCGCAAATGACGTTTTTAGCCTGGCCTACTACGATCAAGAACATGGGTCGTATTGTCAATATTTTGCATCGCGTTAGAGTTACAGCAAAAAGATATTAAGAAAAGTTGTTTAGAATCAAAAGATTACCCCAGATGCCGATTTTCGTTTAATAATTCGAATTTTTAATTTTTATCCATAAATTTGTCCAAGTTCCAAATTTCAACCTTTAATTTGGTATCAAATGGTGTCATGGAAAAATAACATTTTTATTATTGTTGCAAACGTCATTAGCTTTTAATAATGGCTGAATTACGTTTGACTGTTGCTGAGAAAGTAGAAATAATTAGAATTACTGGTAAAAATGCAAGATCCAATAGAGAAGTAGCTAGAATATTTAATGGAAGGCATCCAGGGCGTGCAAATATTTTTCCTGGCACTCAGTTTCTCACGATGCAAGCAGCAGCGCCAGAGTTTTGATGGAAATTTAATGCCATATCTTTTAATACTACTACGAGAATTAGCGTCATAAGCCGCCAAAATCATTTCATCAAAGGGATGCTTTCGAACTATTCTTCTTGGTCTGAGCCACGGTGTAAGAGATATGTTTGGGATTAACAACATTTCCAATTAAATTAAAAATTTGATTAACTTTTGAAACAGTTCCAGGATAAATAGGTGCACGCCCTGGATGCCTTCCATTAAATATTCTAGCTACTTCTCTATTGGTTCTTGCATTTTCACCAGTAGTTCTAATTATTTCTACTTTCTCAGCAACAGTTAAATGTAATTCAGCCATTATTAAGAGCTAATGACGTTTGCAACAATAATAAAAATGTTGTTTCTCCATGGCACCATTTGGTACCAAATTAAAAGTTGAAATTTGGGACTTGGACAAATTTATGGATAAAAATTAAAAATTCGAATTATTAAACGAAAATCGGTATTTAGGGTATTCTTTTGATTCTAAACAACTTTTCTTAATAACTTTTTGCTGTAACTCTAACGCGATGCAAAATATTGACAATACGACCCATGTACTTGATCGTAGTAGGCAAGGCTAAAAACGTCATTTGGGCTCAAGGACATGAATAGATGCCTCTTGGTGAGTTGTACAACTGGTAAAAAATTCAAATCAATTCATACAAAAACAAAGAAAATACAGGGGTGCTTCCATGTAAAGTGAAACACACTGTAGAACGACTAATCTATAGACTTAGCAATAAAATCCACATTTTTAAACGTTTGAACAAAATTAAGGCAGCCTTGCCGACTTAAACGGAATTTAAAGCTTTGTAACTTTCAGCATATTATATATCTAGAACTAGTTCCATGCCTACTAATATGATAAAAACCTTGTAGTGAATAAATTTCTTTTAAGGTAAAAAATTACATTTTCAGAAGTAATGGGATAAGTATGCTCACCTGTCATAATTTTTAAATAGGATCTCATTTTCTTGATTTAAAAACAATTCTCCAAATGCTACAGTTCTATTTGAAATGCTTTGTACAAGGCAAAGCTCTCAAGATATTCTAATTGTTTCGTCGATATCTAAGCAAACACTCGTCCTATTGGGCCACACTATTTGATAGACAATCATAGTTCGAAAACTAGTATCATCTTCACTTGTCCTTGCGTCACCTTTACTAGATTATGAGATTTTGGATTCATATATAAGCGCAAAAAGCACTATGTACCCAACGTTGTCTTGATCAGTCATAAACATGAGGGCTCAAGTGTTGCTTACTCTTTTCGTGGTGCTTGCAGTGTTTGCAGTTTCTGAAGCCCAAATAAGTAAGTTGCTTTAGAATAAATATTTGTCAAAAGTTGGTTTGCAACAAATACTTTTCATTTGATGTACCATTTTAAGTCGAAATGTTTAAAGTTCAAAATCCCTTAAAAGCAGCTCCTCAGAACCTCAAAGTTTTTTAATAATTCTTGTTCTTAATTTTGGTGGAGATTATCTGTATTAAGAAGGTATAAAAATTGTAAAATTGTAAACACAGTTTGTATGTCATAACTCAGACTCTTATTTCTTTTCAGCACCATGCACACTCTTGGGCATTCCACTTATTGGTACCAGCTGTCAAACCGACTGCGTAATTGGCATCGCACCACTTGGAGTTTGTGCCGGTGCCTTGAAGTGCTGTATTTGGGCGAAATCGGGAAACTAATTTAATTTTGAGAGTGAACAGTATTAATCTTCTACAAAACATTCATACAAATTTCACAGCAACGTAATATTTACCTGGACAAAACGCAATAGTTATAACTGTAAATTGTATTTCAATAAAGAATAATGTACTTCTAAAATGGTTTTGTTGTTGTGCCAAACAGACTTTAAGGACTACTAGCTCTGGCCAACAGTTTCACTACAACAGTAGAAAATTACCTTACCAGACTTTGATCTGCAAATAATTTGGTAAGAGTTTTCTTCTGTACGAAAATCAAGAAGTTGACGTAGAACAGGTCTAAAAATACCCTAAAATTCTTATCCAAAAAAACAAAATGGACAATAATTGAGGTTTGACTTCTTCTATAATTGCGAGTTATCTGTTCTTGGATTAATCTCACCTGATTATGTTACTTTCCCACCAACTTTTTCCATTGTAACTTGCTGAATATTCTCTGCCCGGATCTTGTCAGAATAGAAAGAAACATATTTAGTAATTATAAATAGAAAAGAAACAGGCGCAACCTAGCGTGGTTGTGGAAAATTGCAAAGCTGCAAAATAAATTTACAATAATATTAAGGGACACTAATAAAAAGTGTATTATCAATGCCTAACGCTTCTAAAAACGGGAGTTATGCAATTAAGATGTTAACAACAAGCACTTTAATAATGGTTCTCAGGCAATTTGGATCTTAGTTTTGTTAAATTTGAAAAAGTTCTGGTTTGCCATTTTACTTTAATGTTGTTTTCAGAATGAAGCTTATGTATGAAACTATGGATTAATGAATAATGTGATAGCATACGTCCTGACTCAGAAACAAAAATCACACTTCACTATCTTACCCATCTGTTTTGAAATAAGTTTTTTTTTATTTTGTTGTTCACAATCTAAAAACTACTTAGTCACAGTATGAAATAGTTTAAACAATGAAACATTCTATAGATATCTACCTATTTTGTCGCAATCAAATTCAACTACGCTAGTATTTTAAACTCAAGAACATTGCAAAAACTAGTGTCATCTTCGTTCAATTATTGCGTGACCTTTGGAAGATTATAAGATTAAGTATTTATATATAAGAATAAAATGCTCACAAAACTATACTTTCTGTTTTGACTAACCAGAACAATGAAGTCCCAAGTTTTGCTTTCGGTTTTTGCAGTCCTTGCGGTTTTTGCTACTATGACAGCAGCTCAAATAAGTAAGTATGTAATTAGGTATTCTGTATCTAAATCTATATTCTTAATTTGTTATTCGTTACGTAAAGAGATATTTTCTGTAAAATAGGGAATAAGTAAAAACAGTATTTCTACTAAAAGTATACTTTTTAACGATAGTTTATGGAATTAAAGTGATCGCCATGATACATTATTAACATTGACTTTTGAATTTTTAGCTTTATTAAGTGTTTATATGACGTTCTTAGTTTTGTCAAATTGATAATTCCTGTCAATATTACATTAATTAGATAAGGTCTTGTTCGGTATTTGTATTAGTAGAGTATTTTTCGAGTTGTGACTTATGTTATTTATTTTTAACACTGCCAATGTAGGCTTAACCATAATTCATAACCTCAAAATTAACATACTATGATCTTTATTTAAAAATTGTATTTACACAGGAACAGACTCAGTTTACATATATAAATCAGTCCAATTCCATAAAGTTCACTTAACGAGGCCAAACCAGGTGTAGCAACTCTGCCAAAATGATAAATAATTATTTTATAAGTTAATTCACAATAGAGAAAACTTTTAGTAACATCTTTCACAATAAAAGCTCGTTGTGATTTTACATTCTTAATTCTTGCAAATGTTCAACATTTTAGTACGCGTTTTTCTCAACTTATAGCATTCAAACGGATTAAATTTCTCCATGTTAGAAATAACAATATATACTGTACTTACAAAAATCAATTAATTATTTTATGTTTTAGTACCTTGCCGAGTTTTAAACATTCCCATTATTTTTACCAGCTGTCAAGCTGAATGTGCAATTGGCATCGCACCCCTAGGAGTTTGTGATGGTGCTTTAAAGTGCTGTATTTGGGGTAGATCTGGAAATTGATTAAACATTTTATAAGAAATGGACGACAACTTCAGTCTATTTACAACAGCTCAACAGTTTTTTAGTTTTAATTACGAAATATGATAAGTATTGTAAATGATATTTAAATAAAGAGTATTAAACTTTTACAAGCGTTTTCCTTATAATAAAAGACAATCAGCTGTCGCTAAAGACATTGTTTGTTTGTATTAGCAGTATTATACCCTAGACATATTTAAATAATTGGCTACTACCATTAAGCTTACTCTTTTTAAATTAAACTGAATTTGGAGATATGTCGGAGATAACCTCTGAAACGTCACATTCTACTGTTCTAAATATATTGGCAAAATCGACATGTTTAACATCGACCAATGATCAGATACATTGAAAGAAACATCCTGTATCGTATCCCGTTATGCCTTATATGCCAACCGTGCCATCAACACATTCCGGCATCCCAAAAATCCTGGAAAAAACGTCCGTTTATTGCTTGTAGATTTGCACTAATTATTTGTAGAAAATCGCTAACTGCCGCTGTTCGTTCGTTGTCATCCGTGTCGTCACATCACGTGTAAAACCACTCAAATTTGGCGTCGACATCCTGAAGAAGTGCATCAATATTGCGTTCCCCTGTAGAATCTTTTCGTAGGCGAGAGCCCGTAGAATGCTTAGAAATGATTTTGGTTACCCTTCTTTGTTGCGATCACAGCTACAGTCGATGCGCTTAAATGTAATATTATAAATTCTATGTTAACAGAATTTTTAAAATTTACTGTATGCTTTTCATTTGTAAAGCTCTATGCAGTTGCGAGTATATTGAGGTCAAATAAGCTATTTCAGGGATCCAGAAGCAAGGTAAGATCAAATCTCGGAGCTGAGCACCGCACACTATTTTCAATCGCCAAAGAGGTTTTTTATGGTGGAACCCCCACTTCTTCGCAGGCATCCAATGCAACGTGGTGGTCCCCTAAATTAACACAAATTTACCCCTGTATCCCCGTATCTTCCAAGGTACAATTAATAATTTTAACTTCGTGGTCAAACCCCCTCTTATTTCAGTCTACGGCTATCCCCCTCTCCCCATCCTGCTGTATTACTGAACACCTTTTAAGCTTGCTACATGTCGTAAACGGGGATTTCGCCATGACAATAAGAATATTTTTTTCCTGCAACATTGGTAATTTAATATTTTACATGTTTTAATGCGGTAAAACGCAAAAAACATTAGGAATATCGAAGATGTCTGTAATCCAATAATGAGAAAGCAAGTTGGTATATTCTCTATAAATAAAAGTATTCTATTTTTACTAAGTATTCTATTTTTACTGCATATACAAAATTATTCAAGTTTCAAATAACTGCAAAACGAAAATTGAATTGTATGTAATTATAAATCTTCACAAAATACTTAAATTGGTAGTGCTAAGGTCATATAGTTTATACATCGTGTTTAATAGTTTCAAATAATGGGAAGCCTCTCTGCAATGTGAAGATAAATCCATTTTGCAAAAAACAAATTGAGTACACTATTCGGTCGTATTTTGTTAATATCCATTGTTTAGTACAGGAGAATTCAGGTGCGAGTATTTTTGTTAGCTGAAAGTTAATTCCGCACTTTCTCCATAATTGAATTGAATACAATACGATTCCAGCTCTAATTAACCAACCAATACTCTAAACAAAATTTGCAATATTAATGAGACTTTTCAAAATGTATTTATTTCTTTCACACATATATTTACAATATTTATTTCACACATTAACAGTATTAGCCACATGAGCTTAAGCTTGTGTCTGGTTTTTAAGATAAGATGTTAAGAAGATTAGTATTTATAAAAGTAAAATATAAAAGAAATACCAAAATTTTACAAATATCCAGTTAAAAATAACAAAGAAAAGAAAAAATAACAAAAAAGAAGAAAAAGAAAATCACAAAGAAAACTTATTATATATAGATTCTGTTAGTAAAGCATAACAATCCAAAGGCTGTTCCACAATTCATTTTTTGCGTTTATAGGTTTCTAAATTTTTTGATAATTTAATATGAGTTAGTATACTTTAAAAATTGTTTGAACATAAATAACAGGCACGTTTTTGAGAAGTGGCTTTCTTAATTTTTGGTACAACTACATAAGATTTAGATTTCAACCTTGTTACTTCCTTTTACTATAAAGGAAGTATTGGATTCACCCCAAAAATTCGAAATTGAGTTTTCAACAGATCTTCACGTTTTAGAGTCCCCTGATCCCAAAAAACATATTTTTTTTCATTGGTCTGTTTGTCTGTCTGTGTGTCTGTCTGTCTGTGTGTGTGTCTGTGAACAGAATATCTCAAAAACGAAAAGAGGTATGGCGTTGAAACTTCATATATAAGTTTTGTGTACTATGTAGATGAGACAGCAAGCTTTTGAAGAAAATCGCATAACCGGAAGTAGGTGTTTACTCTTGTGATTTTTCAGTTTTTTTCGATTTTTTCAAAAACGGCTATAACGATTTTTTTTAAACTACATTTTTACTACATTTTTAATGTGTATTGATGTGAAGTAGGTGATTTTCCAGTTGAATACTTCTAAAGTTGGTTTATTTTGTTTTTTTTCTATTTTTTTTTATTAACTCCTATTTTAAATAAAACACC